>RCUC01169568.1:0-62290 GCA_003697995.1 Taxidea taxus jeffersonii
GTCTTTGGAATTGCTTGGCTGAAATTGCTTTCTCTTGTCTGGAGGAGGAGAGACCAGATTGTGACTCAGACTTGCTTTCAAGCATTTCGTGTAGGAGTCTCTCAGCTCTTGACTGTGGATTCTCTCAGATTTTGTCCTTCTTCTGAGTTTTGCAGCTCACTCGCCTTTTGGTTGAGATGTGTCTGGTAATTTGATAATGTCTCTGGCCCCCTATGATTGGGCTATTAAGATTTACATGTGGGTCTCTTTAGCCATGCCCTGAAAAGGTGATAAAATTTTAAAAATCTATTTGGAGGCCACACAATTTAACGTAATTCCACTTCCGTGTTTCCTCACCTTATACATATAATCCACTAAGCTGTTTTATAGAGGCTACATAGTAAAGGACAGTGGTACTACAGTATTTCTTAACTTGTTATTAAGAGCACAATATTTTAACAGGAATGAAGACCCAAATGCAAATTTCTATTCTCTTTGTATAACATTTACGCAATAAAGAATGAATTGAGTACATGATTTTTCATTTCTGAAGTACCAGTGCTGGTAATGCATGGAGCTGCAAGAAGCAAGCATTAATCTAGCCAGCTGCTAAGGAACGAAATGTCACTTGGAGGAACTTGTTCTCGCTGGCACATTCTTTCATGGAATTCTCCATCAAAAAGCAGGGGCAAAAGTAATTCTTTTTCCAGCTGCCTTCTATCCTAACACATCTACCCTTTTTCATGTGTTCAGACTTAGTTCCTGCATAGGGAGTATACAAGAGCTTCTGGTTTTCTTTTTTTTTTTTTTTAAGATTTTATGTATTTATTCTGAGAGAGAGAGAGCACGAGGTGGCAGGAGAGGCAGAAGAGGGAGAAGCAGCAGGACCCCCCCCGCCCCCTCCCACCGTGAACAGGGAGCCACATGCGGGGCTTGATCCCAGCACCCTGGGATCAGGACCTCAGCCGAAGGCAGATGCTCAACCAACAGAGCATCCCTACCCACCCTCCCCGTTTTTCAAGAGTGTTTTTAAATATTTTTAAAATATATCATTGCCACAAACTCTTGAGTATACCTGTTTATCTGCAGGTGGGTCTTGCGAGTCAGGTGAGGCTTATTAACTTATTTAGCCTGAGGATTCATCACAATACACAAGTGCCTCCTGCAGGGGCTGGTGAGGGGGAGCTCTGAGCTTCCATCCAATCTCTCCCTGTTACGTTCTGCGGCCATTATAATTTACAGCTAACGCCCCACCCTCCTCCTGGTACCTCCCAGCCCCCTTGGGTATTGTCCTAGGGCTAGGGCCTGGGAAACTGGGAAGCTAGGATATTAGAATTCCCGGTTGCCACTTGACCGAAGACCCAGGATTTGCCTGTGAGTAAACAGCTTAACGGTCTAGAGGAGGTTATTGTGGTATTAGCAAGTCCTATGCTAATTGTGAGCCTTCCTGCCTGCTTCTTAATTGAGTTCCAGGAAGCTAAGATAGCCAGATAAGCAACCTTTCCATGAAAAATACCTTACTGGGGTGCTTGGCTGGCTCAGGCAGTAGAGCAGGCCACCCTCCATCTAGGGTTTGTGAGTTCAAGCCCCGAGTTGGGTGTAGAGGTTATGAAATAAATGAGTAAGTAAATACACCTTATTGTACCTTTGGTTGGACACTGCATCAGGATGGAGAGCAAGAAATGAATCAGGCCCTTCTAAATAATACAAAGTGAGTGCTGTTTTACTTTAAAGAAATGGGTTTTGGGTGCCTGGGTGGCTCAGTTGGTTCGGCATCTGACCCTTTGGGCTCAGGTCATGATCCTGGGGTCATGAGATCCAGCTGGGAGATGATCCCATGTTCAGTGCAGAGTCTGTTTGTCCCTTTCCCACCTCCTCTACCCTCCTTCACGCACCGCACACTCTCTCTTGCTCTTTCCCAGATAGATAGATAGGTAGATAGATAGATAGAAGTGGATTTGCTTTTTTTTTTTTTTTTAGAGAAGACTCTTTCTTTTTTTTGAGATTTTATTTATTTATTTGACACAGAGAGAGAGATAGAGCACAAGCAGGGGGAGCAGCAGGCAGAGTGAGAGGGAGAAGCAGACTCCCCACTGAGTAAGGAGCTAGATGTGGGGCTCCATCCCAGGACCCTGGCATCATGACCTGAGCCAAAGGCAGATGCTTAACCAACTGAGCCACCCAGGTGCCCCAAAAGAAGTGGGTTTTAAACTTGTGACTACAGAATCCTTTACCCAATTTCTCTGTTAAAGAAAGTGAAGCAGAACTCCATCTCACTTAGCATCTCCTCTCACAAACATAAGGCCCCTTGAGAGGTGACTCCTCAGAGCCCAGGGTCTTGTTACGTTTCTGTCTCAAAACAACATCCTTGCTAATTTTTAAAATTGATTAATAACTTTATGATTCTCCATAATAAATGTAAAAGCCAGGATAATATTAAAGAAATACATTTTAATAGCACTAATAGATGAGTTTGAACCCTGCCTTGCCTTATGAAGGGAAGTCAATTTTCCCCACATTTCAGAATTTGTAAGCAGTGATTTCTTTGATTTTAATCTTGATAAATGTGTGTATTCCTCAAAGGTGAATTTCCCTGCATGCCCTTCAACACCTTCCATCTGCAGAGAAGCCAACCTCTTCACATCAATACATGTCATCTTTAAGGTAAGATCAGCTGGGATCCTAGCTTGGGACTGGTCTTCATAAGCTAATATATCCTATTTTTAATCTCTCAGCATTGACTTTTTTAAGTAGTCTTTTAACTTTTATTTTTATGCAATGGGGAGTAATAAAAAGAATATTGGAGCCAGAGTCAGAAAACTTGGAGATTGCCATCACGACCAAAGAAATAACATTTGTGAGATGTCTTTGAAAATACGGTGTATTATTTTTGATTTGTCAAGTTCTGTTTGTGCGTGTTAGATGTAAATGATGAATCACTAAATTCTACCAAAACCAATATTACACTATATGTTAACTAACTAGAAATTAAATAAAAATTTGGAACAACAAAACCAATCAAACAAAAAAGGTATATTTGAGGGCCCATTAAGGGACAGACACTGTTCTAGGCACTAGAAATACACAGAGCTTACATTCTAATAGAGATTCATCCATAGACTGGCTCTTGTTACTCTCTAAATTACATTAGCACCATTATTATTAAAGAGAGAAACCTCAGTTATTTGTGCTGTGCTTAACATTTGAATTGTGAACAGAGGGAGTTTGAAGTTGAAACATGTGAAGACTTGAGTGTACATCCTGGCTCCCTATCCTATACTAGCTGAATATATCTGAGCACATCATTTCATCTTACCGAGGACATTTCCTCATTCGTAAACGTGGGGCAGTGCTAATACTTAACTCCCAAGAGTGTTGTAAATATTTTGAAATGATGGAGAATGCGTTCCGTACATTGTACAGTACTGGGCAATACTATACATAGTTAGTCCTACCACTGTGAATACGTCTTTCTACAGAGAAGCACAATGCACCATCCTAGTTTTGTCCAATTTGGGAGTTCTCTTTTTCCTAAACATGGTAAAAAATAATAAGTAAACTGTCAACAGTAGTGTCCACTGTTCCAGATAACATGAATCCTGTTTCTGCGACAATATTTAGGCTACATGAATTGGCCAGTGTTTTGCCAACAACAGCATCAATGACAACTATTCACTTATCAGTTCTCTATTGTACTGATTACAAGCTTGTGTGTGGGGATGATTCATGGTTTACTTGCTTTTCAAGTCACAATTTCAAGTAGCGTCATTTGTCTTCTATCAGCAATTCATACTTGGACTAAGAATCCACGTGCTGATCTCTTGTATTCACATCATTTCTAGCCTTGAACAGCCTCTTTCAGACTGAAACATCTTTAAAGTAAATAGTGCAGATGGCCTTTAAAAACAACAAGAAAACATTTCACTGGTGTCTCTTTCATCTTCATGATAATTTTGTCCAGTAGAGCGTCTTGCTCAATGTTAAGTGCAAAAAGAGTGTCTTCAATAAATTTTGTCAACTGAATACTGTAGCCCATATTACTGTGTGTTTATATTTTACACATCAAAGGCCAATCCAATTCCAGGAGATCCACATGAGTTAGAAATGGAGATTTGAACTATTTGAGAGAAGATAATAGAAAGAGGACAGCCCTTAAGATGGGCATTCATTGGGGAACCTGGGTGGCTCAGTGGGTTAAAGCCTCTGCCTTCAGCTCGGTCATGATCTCAGGATCCTGGGATCCAGCCTGGCATTGGGCTCTCTGCTCAGCGGGGAGCCTGCTTCCCCTCCCCTCTCTCTCTGCCTGCCTTTATGCCCACTTGTGATCTCTGTCAAATAAATAAATAAAATCTTAAAAAAAAAAAAAAAAGATGGGCATATATCGATTCATGATTTCCATGAGGAAGCACGTTAGGAAAACTTGCTGTGTCCTGTACTAGGAACAGCAATACACCAAAGACACATTCTCTGTCCTCAGGTATAATCAATTTAGTGAGGGAATGAAAGACATAAATAATTAGGAAACACACACAGAGGGCTAGGGTGCGGGGAAGGCATGAGGAAAAAGGCATGGAAAGGAAGAAGAATAGTGCAATCCAGAGTAAGCAAATCATTAGAGAAAGATTTGTGGTTGTCTCCTTGTTGGTTTGCATATATAACTAACGTATTCATTAAAATAAAGGATGTTGGAGGGATGTGGGTAGAGGAGTAGACTTGGAGTGAGAGTGGAGGGAAAGATGATGAGTTAAGTGTTGTACAGGTTATATTTGAGAAGCCTTTTTTTTTTTTTTTAAGATTTTATTTGTTTATTTGTGATAAGAGAAAGAGAGCACAAGCTGGGGAAGGAGCAGAGGGAGAGGGAGAAGCAGAGTCCCCACTGAGTGAGGGGCCCAATGTGGGGCTCAATCCCAGGATGCGGGATCATGACCTGAACCCAAGGCAGATGCTTAACCAACTGAGCCACCCAGGTGCCCCAGATGTGAGATGCTTTTGATGTATATTCAGTAGTTATGTAAAGTGAAGCTCACTTGTGAGCCTGTGTGTAAGAAAGGATTGAAAATATGGGTGTGGTAAGATCTCTTAGGATATGGCAAGATGAGGGCAAAGATACAGAAACAAACCTTGAAGAACTCTCAGCTGAAGACTAGGTACAAGAAGAAAGCCTGCAGATAGTACAATCTGGGAGAGACCAGAAAGGAAGGAGAAAAACAACATTTCTCTACTGACAGTAAGAGAAGGGATGAAGACAGTAGTCTCTAGTGTCCAATGCTGTTGAGAAGTCAAGATCAAGATTAAGCTTCCTGGAGGTCTTTGGTGACTCTAACAAGTTAAATACCATCCATATGCTGATGACTCCCAAGTGTAAAACTCTTAGTCTAGTTCTAGACTATACCCAGAGTCATGCCCCAGTTGCATATGGAATGTCTGCAAGGGACATTGGGGTATATCAGTACTTCATTCCTTTTTATGGCTGAATAATATTCTGTTGTGTGGACATATCACACTTCATCTATTCATCAGTTGGTGGACATGTGGATTGTTTCCACCTTTTGGCTCTTCCAAATAATGATGCTATGACTATTTATGTTCTGTTTGGAGTTTTCTTTTCTCTTGCTGGGCCGTATGGTAATCATGTGTTTAACTTTTGAGGAACTGCCAGGTTGCTTTCCAAAGTGGTGTCTGTCATCCCTTGGCAGGAATATTGCATCAGTATTATTTCTCTCCTTCTTATTTTCATCGTTGCTCCCCGACTGTCCATTTTCAAACATCATTTGCCTACTCAGATCCCTCCACTGAGTCACTCAGAAGAAAGCCGAAGTACTTGCAATGACCCCAAGCCCCCATGCAACCCAACCCCATATGACCTCATTGGTGTTATCTTCTCTGTGTCCTCCCCTGGCTCATTCCTTACTCATCCCTTCACTGTTCCTTGAGGATACCAGGCACACTCCCTCTGCTTATTCTTCCTCCTTTCCCCCACTATACCCATGGAGTTTGTTCCTTACCTCCTCAAACCTTTAGTCAAATGTCTTCTTCTCAGTGAGGCAGTCACCACTCCCTAACTCCTTTTTTCTAGCTTTCTGCCTATGGGTTTGGTCTTTTCCCATCACACTTACTGCCTTTAAATGTACTATGTAGTTTTAAAATTTGTTTTATATCCATTTTCTTCCACCCCGAAGTTAGCTCTGTGGAGTCAGGAATTTTGGAATTTTGTTCCATGCTGTACCTCCAGGGCATAGGCCATCTAGTAGGATTAAAGGAACCTTGGCTGAATGAATGACCGAATGCGTGTGTTGAGCCTGGCAGTCCTGCCGGTGTAGACGGAGTAGTGAGGATGTGAGTTATTGAGAGTAGATGACACATCCAGTGAGCGGGGGTGCGTGAGTATACACCAACCCATCTGCTTTCTTACTGTGTTGGAAAGCTAAGTAAGGCCAGCTCTCCACATGTTCCCAGGATCCTCTGGAGAAGAAAAAGTGTTGGTCTACGAAATGAGGTGCAAATAGTCAGGGGCCTGGAAATCAACTGGTAATAGATTAACAGGATTAAAGACATGGTTTAGTTTACAAGTTTCGGTGGGAATTGCTCAGTATTGAGAAGCTCAGTGAGAAGATGGAAGTGAAGGTTTATATACCAACTTAACAAAGAGGCTCAAGGTTTAGGGTTTCACTGGAAAAGTATGGAGGATTCTATTGATGCAAATGGAAATGGACAGCCTATCTCCTTCCCGGCCAGAAATTTCCCCATGGGGGTAGGGAGGTTGGGTGGCAAATGACTTCCCACTTCCTAGTGTTAAATGTCAGTCTTTTCAAACAGGAAACTCCCTGGGGGGTTGGGAGGAGGCAGCAATGGCAGCTGTATTTTCAGGAGCTTCTGCTGTTTAGATAATGTTCTTTCCGTGGTTGCTGTCTGTTCAGATGTTTCTATTTAAGATAGTCTTCAGACCACTTTGGTGGGCTACTAATTCCTTCAGTACCATCCCTTTCAGTGTGTGCAGACAGGCCCCTGGGATACACATCCAGGGGGCACCCCTTGGAAGGCACACGATAGTCTCCCCTAGAGCTGAGCAGCACAGGGCCCCGCTCAAGGACACCACTCCTTGAGCACGTGTCCCCACATAATCCTGCATCATCAGTTTTTCCTCCTCAACTACGCCGTCTCATTGCGCACGAACATGCTGTTCTTCTCCCCAGTTTAAAATAGAAGAAAATAAACCCTTGGCTTTAATGGGAAAGTGTAAATATGTGCTAGGTATTTGCTGATACTTAGGAATTCCTATGACTATAGTCACGGGAGACCCTTGCCCTTGGGCAAGAACAGGAGACCACACAGATGCAATAAACACAGAAGGCTGTGTTCATCCTAATTATAAAAAGTTCTGGCTTCTTCCACAAGCTCCAGATCAAGCGTGCTCAGAGAAGAAGATAAAAAATAAAGGTTCAGATCAGACATGGACCCAGAGAGGGTGGGGTAACAGCCCAAGGAAACAGTCTTAGGACTGCTAAGAACAAGTTTCCTTATGCATGGAAGTAACACCAGGAATTGTGATGTCCCTGAACTTTTGTTTTTGTCTTCAAATAAAACATTTAAAAAGGGGGTGGGGGGTGTATACATACAATAGTTATTTACAATACAAAATATAAAGTATTTTGTTTCAAAAGAAGTTTGACTTGGTTTTGAAAACATAGTCATATGAAGGTGGTGGTAGTCCTAGATTTAATCTAGTAAATCATAAAATAGAAGTTACCAAGGACTTGAAAACTGGGTTCAATAATCAGTCTTCAGCAATGACTGTGTCACCTACCAGAAGCAAATAACTTTTGAGAAAAAAGAGTAAGCATAAATACAATCAACTAACTTGTCTGATTAACCAAATACCCTAACAGTGCCTTAAACAGACAATCCCCAAGCCATCTTCAGATTGAGGACATGACAATGGAAATTCCAGCACTTATTTCTATAACTTACTTGATCTTAAAAGTCTTAGACACTCATCAACAGTCATGAATTTAATAATCCTCTACTTCTCTCTTTTCTGTTTTCTTACACAAAGCTAATATATTTTCTACTTTCCTCATTAATTTAAGGGTAACTAATGTGTTTCTATAGAAAGAGATTACCAAGGTTAAAAACATGATAAAATATGTTTGTGGTTGTTGATGTGGTGTTACTGTATTTCTCAGTGAGGGATTGATTTTTGAAAGGACCAAAATGTGGGTGTGTTACGCATTCCTGCAACAGTGACATTCTGAGGGTACTGTGGTAGAAAGACAAAGTAACGAAGAAAGTTTCAAGTTGGAACTCACCCACAGTGAGGAGCTGCTCTGACTCATTAATGTGCTTAGGCCAAGTTTCCTAAACTGCCAGATTTACTGAAAGAAAAATATCTGCTGGGGGCCAGTCCTAGGCATAGGCATGCCTGGTACAGACCCTCCTCAGTGGAGGCTGAGACAGATACTGTTGTATAAGAAAGAACTTGGCTCGCCATTGTCCCTGGTTCCTGGGAGGGAGCCTCTAAAGCCTTGGAATTTCCAAAGTGAAAGGTATGTCTTTGTGATTCATGGTGGTGCCTTGGACCACACTTGAATTTGCCCATGAGGTGATTCCTAATGAGCCCCTGAGTGTCAAAATGGGGCCGCCATGCTGGGGAGAACAACTCTGTGATGAGAGAGTTGCGGCTTTGAGCCAAGCGTTACAGGTCCAGCTTCCCAACCTCTGAGAAGGGGAAGGGACCTTCAAGATTGAGTTTAATCACAAGACCTATGATTTATTCAGTCAAGCCCATGTGATGAAACTTCAATAAAAACGCTGTACGTCAAAAGCTCAGGGGAGCTCCCCAGTTAGTGGCACGTATCATTGTGCCTGGAGGAAAAAGCGTTTTGAGGACAGAGAACATTTTGGTTTGGGACCCTCTCAGCCCTCATCCTATGCATTTCTTCCCTCAGCTGGTCCCAATTTGTATCCTTTATACTGAAATTACAATCCTAAGTATAAAAGTTTTCCTTAATTCTGTGCATCTCTCTAGTAAGTTATCAAACCTGCAGAGGTCATGGGAGCCCCCAGATTTGTAGCCAGTTGGCCAGCAGGGCAGGTGGGCTGTGAACCCCAGCGCCCACAGCTGGTATCTCCAGTGACAGGAGCCTGGCAGAGCACGATGCCATCCCCCTGCGAAATCTGACCTAATTCTGGATAGTTCGTCTCAGCATTATGTGGCACATACACACACAGAAAAACTTGAGCACCAGTGCAGGACATGCTGAGAAAGGGACATGGCCTGAAACAGTAAGCCAGCCACTTCCCCAAGGACAGGGAGACATTTTTGGCACTCATCACTTGCAATGATTCTTTGAATGTTTATTTTGTAAAATTTGAAACTAAATATAAGATAATAAAGCCAACCAACCAAAGATGACCCAATCAATGTTTATACTTTTGGCATCTTTTCTGCTCTCCATCTTCATATGAATTTTTATGTGTCGAGGTAATATAACATAGGCAATTGCTTTTATTTTCACTGAACACGTCCAAAGCATCGTCTCTTGCCATTAAAGGCTAGTCACACATTGTCATTTCACTGGCTGCACAGAATGCGATCTTACAAATACAGTATTGTTTCTATAACCCTTTCCCCACTTTGGGCACTTTGGTTGTTTCTGGCTTTTCGTAAAACAAACAATGCTAAGATAATTATCTTTCTATATAAATCTTTCTTCACATTTCTGATTACTGAGGATATACTTTTTTTTTTTTTTGATGTCTATTCTTATTTATTTGTTACTCTTAGAAACACTTCTTTTTCACTGGACTCAGACTCAGAGGTAGAAGCCCTAGAAAGGACAGCCTTCATCTCTCAGCATTCTGTTCCTGATGTTTTCTTTTGCTGATTTCATTCTCTTGGCCCAAAGCTGAGCATATTCTGTGGCTTTTTTTCTTATTTTCCTGAGTACACCATTCCTTCTAAGTGGTATGGCACTGCTATTGCAAGACACACAAAGTAACAAGATACTGAATCTTGAGTAACTGAGATTCCTGACCTTTTTTGTTCAGGAACTTCCTCACAATGCCCTGGTGGACGCCATCTTTCTTGACTGAAAATTAACAATACCACTAGCTCTTTGGGGCCCAGGTGATGAAGCATAATAGTATCAGTGAGTTGAGGTATACCCCTGTTTCTTTTATTTTTTTACTATAACCAACTTGAGAACACTCAGATTGACTTCCACAGCATGTCCCCAAACAGATTTAGGCTTTCTTTCCCCAGTCTTCCTTGGTCTCTGACAGGAACGCCCCTTATTCTGTAACAGGTGGATGTGTCCATGGTTCAGAATACCCTGCTTCCTGAGATCTTGTTTGTCATTCCTCTCAACAATTCAGACCACAGAATCCTTCCATTTTTCACCCAGCGTGGCAGCAGCAGATTCTCTGGTCACATACTTCTTGTAAAATATGCCAAGTTTGTGTTCACTGTTCACTTCAGGGAGTTTTGGGCAGCCAGTGGTTGGGAGAGAGATGTTCAGCTTCATGTTGAAGGAGCTGATCACCTCTGAGGCTCCCCAAAAGAAAGCGATAAACTCTTGAAATGGAATTACTGAGTAGAAAGGATTTGTTTTTACAATTCCTGAAACCTGATGCCAAACTGATTTACAGAAATATGAATTTATGCCCCTGTCAGGTGTGTGGGAGTGTCTAACTTAAAGCTCACTTGTCAAAGCTAAATCATTAACTTTAAAAAAATAATGGAGTTTTGATAGACCCCCGCAAGTATTTTATTGCTGTGATATGCATTTATTTGGCTACTTGTGGGGCCAGCTGCAGACGTTTTCATTTCTATTTTTTGCATTTGAGAACTTTGTTCTAAGCATTCCCTGCGATCTTAAGTGTTTGTTAAGTATATCATATGTAGTACATAACACTACCGATTTTTACTCAAGACTGATGTTATGATAGGATGTTAACATTTTATGAAGTTATGTCATTAGCATTTTATGGGTGTTTTTCTAACTTTCATGTTTTATGTTTGAGCTTTGAGGATTAGGGTTGTATGGGAAAAGGTTGTCTTTTTCTTTTAATTTTCATTTGCGATTGTGATTCCCAGTTCCCACTGTGATTCCCAGTGACTAGGAGGAGTATGTTTAGCTGACAGCCTTTAGCTGTTAGTTAGTTCTTTCAGATTTTACCTCAGCTTTTGAGGGGAGGACACACCATCTTCAGGATAGTCCTCAGCTGCTGAGGGAGCAAGGCAATCGTATAGGGACCTAGCCATTTCTGCTCAATGCAAGACCCCTCTAGTGGGTATTATTTGCTTAGTGCAGGAGTCTGAGGGCAGTTTCTCCTCAGGAAAAGAGCCTATTAGAGCCCTAAGGAGCTGCTCCATACAAGTTCTCTGAAGCCCTGATGTACAGAATGTGAGGGGCGTACTGTGGGAGACAGAGATGGAGATGCTCTCATCACATTTGTCTTCAAGTATGGTTGTGCTGCCCAGTTAAGCGATGTCATTAGCAGACAGCCACTGGCTTCTAGCTCCTTCAGAGCCCTCCTCGGCTTTCAAACTGAAGTACTCTCATGCTTGGGGCAGTCCCTATCTGCATATTGAGCAAGACAGTGGTTCCAGGGCCTAGGTAGGCCACACCACCTGGGACTGCACGGAGGGGAAACATTCACTCCAGAGCTCTCCTGGGGCCTACCAACTTTTTTCAGATCCACATTCCCTCCCCAATCCCACTTCCTCCCCTTTTCCTATCATGGTAATGCTTATAAATAGGCCTTTTACACTCTGACACTGTTTCAGTGTCTGCTTCCTGGGTAGCCCAGCCTGTGACAGAGAGCTTCCATCGTTTCAAGTGTGTGATATTCTTCCTATTCTGATCCTGAAGAGACGTTCACATACTTTTTTTTTTTTAATTAATTTATTTATTTTTAAGATTTTATTTATTCATTAGTTAGAGAGAGAGCGAGCACAGGCAGAGAGGCAGGCAGAGGCAGAGGGAGAAGCAGGCTCCCTGCCGAGCAAGGAGCCTGATGTGGGACTCGATCCCAGGACGCTGGGATCATGACCTGAGCCGAAGGCAGCCACTTAACCAACTGAGCCACCCAGGCGTCCCCCTTTTTTTTTTTTTAATTTAGTTATTTATTTGAGAAAGAGAGAGCACAAGTAGAGGGGACAGGCAGAGAGAGAGGCAGGCTCCCTGCTGAGTAGGGAGCCCCATGGGGGCTCAAGGCTCCATCCCAGGACCTGAGCTGAAGGTAGACGCTTAACCAACTGAGCCCCCCAGGTGCCCCTATACTTCTATTTTTAGCAGTGACTTAACTTCTGTAGTTCAATTTTTTATTCATCTGCAGATTTTTTTTGGTGTGCTATGTTGAATCCAACCTGACTTCTTTTCCTAATGTAGGTGGTATTGAGTATCTCTGCCTCCTGGCCTCCAGGCCCATGGGTGATCCCCTCCCCCTGGAGCGTGGGCTGGACTTAATCACTCAGTACTAGGTTATAAGTGACTGTACCTCGCATCCTCAGGCTCCTGCTTGTTTCTCTTGGATCACTAGCAGTGGGGGAAGGAAGCAGCCTTATCATGGGCAGCCCTATGGATAGAACCACGTGGTGCAGGGAGGAGCTCAGTCAGTAGCAAGAGAGGAACTGAGATTCACTAGCCGACAGCTTGCAAAGAGCTGAAGTCTGACCAACATCATGTCACTGAGCTTGGAAGCAGGTCCTCCAGCCCCAGTTGAGTCTTGAGGATAATTGTAGCCCCAGAGGACACCTTGACTGCCACCAGATGTTAGCAAAAAGTTAAGCTTTCCCCATGATTCAAAGAAATGATGAGATAACACACTTGTGTTGGTTTCAGCTTCTATATAGCTGGCGTCTGGGAAGGTGGTTCTGCCATCCTTGACAAGTGGCTCCCATCTTGTCATCTCAGATAATTATCTATTTTAAAAAAAAAAAGATTTTATTTATTTTTATAGAGAGAGGGTGAAAGAGAGTGCATGAGTAGGGGGAGGGGCTGAGGGAGAGGCTGAGTGGGATCCCCTGCTGAGTGGGATGCCCAATGCAGGACTCCATCCCAGGACTCTGGGATCATGACCTGAGCCAAAGGCAGACACTTAACTGACTGAGCCACCCAGGCACCCCCTCAGATTATTGTTTAAATCTCACCTTCTCCAAACTGGAAGGGTAGGGGAGAAGGACCTGAAGGAATACAAGCCAGTTTTTTAAGGAGTAACACTTAGGAGTGGCATATACCGATTCCCCTTACAACTCCTTAGGCAGCCAGGCATGTTCCTACCTCAGGGCCTTTGCACTGGCTCTTCCTTCTGCCTGACTCATGGTTTACCATATCACCTCCTTCAAATCTTCACTCACATATCACCTTCTTAGTTAGGTTATCCATAAACACCCTGTTTTAAACTGTAGACCACCACCCTTAGTCCACCTTTCCCATTTCATTCATTTGATGGCCGATTTTACTTTTTAATATACTGCAGAAATTGTTCCTTGATATTATTTACTACTTGCCTCTTCTCATCATGCCCCACCCCGCCTCAGTAGAATGTAAGGCCAATGATGGCATTTGGCCCCTTTCTTTGGCTATTGTACCACAGTCTTAGAATAGAGTCTGGCGAGTAGTAGGCACACAACAAATATTTGTTGGACCATTTGTTGAGTGAATCAAGAAAAAACATGATAAACCTATTATTAATTTAGAGTTTAGAAGGTGATTCCCCAAAGAACTAAAAAACCAGAAAGGTTAATTGCTGTGGGAAATGGGTCTGGGCATGTAAGGAGGTAGAGGGGATGCTTTTCTTTATAAACAGTCTTATACGTTTCGATTGTTTTAATCACAGGCATGTATCACTGTGATAAAAATTCTAAACACTTTTAAATGCGCCAATGTGGCTAGAAAATCATAGGATACTAACAATGTAGGAAGGCTAGCCAACAACAATTTACTTTATAGTAAATTGCTCTAAATCTGTTTTGAGAGCAAACTATTGAATCTGCTAATGGTACATACAGATGGTACAGCACAATAAACTTCTTTTTGGTGTTGGGGTAATTTTAAATAGAATATCTTTTATTTCCTCATATGATCAAGCTTTACGTTATTACCTCAAGTTCCACATACTTCACGACGAATATAAAATGTACCGGGATGCCATCGTTCAGGGCTTTCTATAAAATGTGATTTCTTGACTTCTTAAATGTGGTTGGAGAAGTAAGAGAAATCATTTTTCATACACAGATCACTGGCCTTCGTGAATGCTTGCTGATCTGAAGAGGGAAATAGGGACAAAGGGATGCAAGTCACAAAAATAATTTTGTCGAAGGCTGCAAGTGACATATATTCAAACAATGACTTTTTTCAGAGTCCTCAGGCTTGTTTCGATTCATTGTTTGCTGAGCCTTAGAGAAGGCTGAATCCCACCATGGCAAACTGCCATCTTTGTCAGAAGCAAAGAGCTGTTTACATTCAAGGCACATAATAGGTGCAATGTGAAGTAAAAAACAGTGTGAGTTCTATTATGGCTGATTAGTCCATTGTACACTGTTACAACTAACATCTTCCTTGTGCTAAAAATAGTGGGAAGTCACAGGACCTCAAGCAGCATGATCCATCCGTACTCTCTTCTTTCACAAGATTGCCAACAAAGGCTGCCTCTAACTTCCCAGAAACTTAAAAGGGCCCCTTATTTGCCTCAGTGTCCTCCAAAATATGGAGTTTATCAGAGCTGTTGGGAAACCTTTCAGAAATATGAGGTGCACGGAACACACAGCTTCTAAAAAAAAAAAAAAAGTCGATCTGTCTTCTTGGTAGCTTCCTCTTCTTGATATGATGCTCGATGTGGACATTCTAGAAGTCCACTGGTTGTCCTCTTACTCACACTGTCGACTGCTTCTTAATCGTAGCAACAGCGGGATTGATGCGCATGTTTATGCATAAATAAGTAAGTAAGTAAGTAAATAAGTAAATAAATAATCCTTCCATCTGTGTGGAGTGACAGGAGGAGATGGGAGCAGTACGAATAAAATGAATCCCAGGTCATGTCATCACGAAGTCAATAGCCCTTCTTGTGCAAGGGGAGAAAACAAACTGCTTTCTCTACTATTGAAAGCCTGTAAGAATTTGCATGGCAGTAATCCTCAATCCAGAGGCGATCTATTAAAAACTCAGCATTACCAATCCTGAGACTCAACTGATAAGCACATTCTACTCCCCCCACACACACACCACGACACACATATTAATCCTCTTAAAGACTGTGCTAAGTAATGAAAGGGTGTGATGAAAGAGGCCCCCCTTTTTATTACAACCACATAAACTGCTTGTGTAAATGTTTCATTAACAAACGGCTGGACCAGTGTTAAATATCCTTGGCCTCCCTCCGCCTGGCCCCCTCGGTCCTCGGCTCCTGGTACAGCATGACCAAATGTGTGATTTACACATGTTTAAGAGGAACATTCCCACACTTGAATGCTGTTCTATGACAAAAGGAGGGGAGGGGCCGAGAGAGAGGTGTTGAACCTATTGTAGACATTTTAATTTACAATTCTCCCTTTTTATGGGCTTTAAAAGATGAATGACTTCCACCCACATACCAGTTTATGTTTCATTTTTCAGTGTGCTTTCTGCGTGCCAGGCTCATGTAAGCGCCTCGGTCAGATAATTTGAGGCTAGGCCTTTTGTTGGAGACAAAGTTAGGTGCTCCCATGCCCTCGGCCAAAGCAAGAAAAGCAAGAATTGCATGGAGTCCTCCATGCAACAAGTTCTCTTCTGAACCTCACGGAGGCCAAAATAGAGGACTTACCTTAACTTTGAATACGCTAAAATGTGCCAGAGAGTTCCTGGAAATACGTATTCCTGTGTTTTTTCTTCATAGTCATACAGTCACAGTTAGTGTTTTAGATTATTTTAAAACTAATCTGGTCAGTCTTAACAGGAAGCCTGCACTATCTGATTTTTTAAATATGGCATTTTGGTGTCAAAATAAACTTGCCCTTGGCTCCGACTACATTGGTCAGTATCCAGTAACCGGACAGACTGATGTACCCTAAAGATAGAGAATCCATCTCTTCCAGGCTTGGGTGAAGTTAAATTAGGATACAGTAAAACATCCGGATGGTACTACTCAGCCAAGTCCTTAGAAAATACACATTCACGTTGCCTTCCCCCCTCCCAGCAAAAAAAAAAAAAAAAAAAAAAACTTAAAAAAAATTAATATGGAGGAAAACCAACTGCAAAGGTAGCCTCTTTCTTCTACGATTGTCTTGGGCCCGTGTGGTCATTCATGTCAGTTTTGGTTCACCCCAAGCACCTGGCCACAGTTGTGGTCCCTCAGTTTGGGGAAGAGCCCCGTTGGGGTCCGTGAGTGTCATAGTGTGTCTCACTGCAACCACCGTCTGGTTTCAAAGTGAATAGATTCATTTAGATCAACCATGCCCTGGGGGATGAGTACTTAAATGTATTCAACTTTAGAGGAGCTGAACACATCAATACCTTCATAATGCCGCTGTGATTTGTATTGACTTTGGGTGTGCTGCTAATTCATATACATCATTGTTTACTTCACGGGGCTTTTAACATGACTTTTGATTTATAGAAATGGTGATTCAATTTCTAGCAAGAAGTGGTGAGCTCAGACCTCCCCCAGATTCTCACTTTCTCTCTGCTGTGACAAAATTGGAAGAGGAACTCTGTGGTCACGCCTAAACAAATTGCTGTGTAACGGTTGATACGCATTTTAAAACACACAGACACACACAGACACACACACACTCTCTCTCTCTCCCACACACATACAAAAACTCCTGTAGTAACAGGTAATAGCAAAATAGATTGTCTGAAAAAGGGCACTCAGTTATCTAAGCGCATTATTAATGTGTTCGCAGCAAAACCATTGATTTTACACCAGGACAAAATCTAGGAGCTGGAGGTGTTTCCCAGTCAGAGAATCTTGTGTTAGGCAGAAGCGAACACTGACCAGATGCGGGTGTGTTCTGTCTTTTGGTGAGTGCCAAGCCCTGAGAGGCTTTTATTTACAGGAATCCCTTGGGCACTTTGCAAAGCTCTATACATAACATACTCTGTCCCAGGCAAATAGCGCAGCCTCCGCTTGGGAAGAGCTTTGGCTGTGTGTGTTTGATGCTACCTCAAATGGAGGCTCTACACATTCTTTCCTAGAAGTTCATTTATTTCTCAGCCACCAAAATGCATGGCTTTCAACCAAATTAATGGGCTTCAGTGACCAGAACTGGATTTGATTTTGTTTCTGGGTTGGTTTCCCAACTCAAATGGGAATTGAAATATTTTGGAATTTCTTGTGTTGAATTCTCATGTAGAAGCAGAGCAGAACAAAGGTGTGGGTTTTAGCAAGATGGATGCCCCTTGCTCCAGAACCAGCAGGAAACCAAGATTTAAGCAGACCCAGAATTCAGACTAGAAGACAAAGTGGTGATGGACAAGATGGGCCCGAATACAACCTATCTGTGGCTCAGGAAAAATTCACGGTTCTGATGGAGATAAACTTAGAAAGCCCCGAGACAGCCCAGACTCGTCAGCATCTCACAGTTAATTAAAGGAGTGAGTGAAGGCATCAAGGCTTTTGCTCCCTTCTTCCTGAATAATTCACTGCCCGTATCCATTATTAAAACCCATTACTTCACCACAATGATTCCCGGCTCGAGATGGATTGGCCTCAGAACCAAGAGATAAATTGTAACAAGGCCTACAGCTATATTAATAAATTGAAATGAACATTTATTTGCTCATCTAATTAGAACTGTAGTTTTTCCAAATAGTGTAGTAATGCATTACCTTGACGGGCAGCACTACCTACCTTTTGTGAGATAAAATGAACGGGAGGGGTTTGCCCCAGATTTGGGGTTTCTCTGCATAAAAAGTTCTTTGGTCTCTGCTGTTCTTTTAAGCCATTCATTTCAGCACTGTGCTCAGCCGATCCTATCTCGCCAGGATTGATGGGAGCTTAGCTTTTGAGGTACTTCGTCAGAGGGCTGCAAAGAATTGTGCATAGGGAACGTGCATTCTTCTTTTGTCCTGTGTCTCTTTTTCAAGTGTTGCAAGGAGGAAAAAGAGCCCAGTTTAAAGATTTTCCCCACCCCTCCCTATCTCCATTCCCCTTCATTAAGATTACAAAGCGTTACAGTTCAGAGGTTCAAAGAACCTGGGCCTGGGGTTGGGGGGGTGGTATTCCTGACTCAGTCACTAACTTGTGCACAACCTCACTTTCTTCCTCTGGACAATGAAGATAATGGTACCCATTTCTGCAGTGTCCAAAGAAAAGTGAGAGAGAATGTCGGTAAAGCATAAAAGCCATAGTAGGTCATCAAACCAGTGGGCAGTGCTATTGCCATTCAGCCACTTCTTGCCATTCCTTGTTTGCAGATTAGATGCAAAAATCATTTTGTCCCATTTGCGTGGAGGGAGTTTTTATAGAACAGAGCTATCACTCAGTTTCTGAAGGATGGAAGTGAATCTTGCAGTCTATTGACCTAAAACGTGTTTGTTATGAATGCAAAAGTCCTGTCTCCTCCAACTGGAGTCTAAATCTCAGGTGCCAAGAGTTTATGTCTTCTCCCAGTCCTGGCAGAGGGCCTAGGACATGGCAGACACTCTGTAATTGGTTTTTTACCGCAATGATATGTGTGGGGATTAGTAAGCGCCTCTGAAATAAATGCCTCAGTGTTGTGACCTCTGACCCTCCAAGGCTACAGTAGGCCCCTTTCCTGAGTTGACACAGATTCAAATTCATGCTTCTCCAGACTTGAGCCTCATGGTCCCATAAGAAGAATGTACTCTTTCTTAAAGTGAGCAGAAATTGTGCTTAGCCAATATTCATTTTAAAGTTGAAGTCCAATTGGTTGAGCACGTTACATTTGATTAAGTGGGAAATTTTTAGACAAGAAATTTCTGGTTTGCCAAGTGAATGTCTGGTATGTGTCTTAAAGCACTCTTTTTTTTTTTAAGATTTTTATTTATTTATTTGACAGACAGAGATCACAAGTAGGCAGAGAGGCAGGCAGAGAGAGAGGAGGAAGAAGGCTTCCCGCTGAGCAGAGAGACGGATGCGGGGCTTGATCCCACGACCCTGGGATCATGACCTGAGCTGAAGGCAGAGGCTTTAGCCCACTGAGCCACCCAGGCACCCCTTAAAGTACTCTTCACCTGGCAGAGAAGGTTAGGAAATTGCCGGTGACTTCTCTGGCAGGTTCTGGCTCAGGCTGTACCATTATAAACAATAGTCTTATACTTAGTATCTTCATCAATATAAAGCAAAGGGAAGCAGGATTCTATTTAGACACTCTTTCCATAATTTCCCAGGATAAGTACTCTGCGCAATGTCTAAAAATAATATACATTAGATGGGGCGGCTGGGTGGCTCAGTCGTTAAGCTTTTGCCTTGGGCTCAGGTCATGATCCCAGGGTCCTGGGATGGAGCCCTATATCCAGCTCTCTGCTCAGCAGGGAGTCTGCTTCTCCCTTTCCCTCTGCTGTCCCCCTGACTGTGCGCTCGCTCGTGTGCGCGCGCGCGCTCTCTCTCTCTCTCTCTCTCACTGTCTCTGTCAAATAAATAAATAAAATCTTAATATGCATTAGAACAAAATTAGCTTTGTAGGTTTTAGTAACTTTTTTCTCTTTACATCTAAATGTAAATTTAAAGTAACAAGTCTATTGAATACAGAACGTTACAAAGTAAAAGGTGAAAGTCCTGCCTTCCTCTACCAAGACAATCAATTCTCTCTCTAGTTGTAAACATTATTAAGTAACTGCTGATATCTTCTTCCAGAAACTTACATGCTTATACAGTTCTGTGTATATGCTTCCTGATTTGTTGTCTGTTACAGAAATGAATTTGAATTATACATATATAATCATGTTTCCAAACCTTATGTTCTATCTTGACTATATTTCCAAATGGTTCTAGCTCTTGTGTTTAAGGATTGCGTAGGTGTTTTTTGGCATGGGTACACTATGTGTTACCTAAATATTCCCTTGTTGATGGATATTTAATTTGCTTGTGATTTTTTGGTATTGTAATAATGTTTCTGTGAACATCTTTGTAACAATGTATCTGTTCAAATGTGGGAGTCAACTGACTGAATCAGTGTGCGACTTTTTTAAAAGGTAAGGCCAAATTTTCCTCCAATGTGTAGATTTTTAAAAGATTTTTTCGGGGCACCTGGGTGGCTCAGTGGGTTAAAGCCTCTGCCTTCAGCTCAGGTCATGATCCCAGGGTCCTGGGATCGAGCCCCGCGTCGGGCTCTCTGCTCGGCAGGGAGCCTGCTTCCCTTCCTCTCTCTGCTTGCCTCTCTGACTACTTGTGATCTCTCTCTGTCAAATAAATAAATAAAATCTTTAAAAAAAAAAAGATTTTTTCACTAGTAAGATGCTTCTTAAGTCAAGGAATACAGTTAAAATCTGGTGAAATTGCAGTAAATTGTTCCTTTTTAAGAATTAGTTATGAATTATATTCATTTAATGGTAGTTTAACTGTTTGACACATGTAGAGTTCATTCATTGTTTAGAGAATTCACATGGTGCCTCTTTCAGAACAAAATGGAATGTCTGAGGATGTCTAGTCCTGAACTCAGTCAATGCAATAGAATCTCCAGATACAGAATTTCAGATTCCAATTACACTAAACCTTGAGACATTTCCACCATCCTAGATCTCTTCAAAAGACTTTTTTTTTCCGTTTTTAAAGATTTTTATTTATTTGACAGACGGAGATCACAAGTAGGCAGAGAAGCAGGTGGAGAGAGAGAGAGGAGGAAGCAGGCTCCCCACTGAGCAGAGAGCACAATGTGGGGCTCGATCCCAGGACCCTGAGATCATGACCTGAGCTGAAGGCAGAGGCTTAACCCACTGAGCCACCCAGGTGCCCCACTTCAAAAGACTTCTTAGGTTTTGTTTTTCCTGACTGAAACTGCTAAAGAATATTCCAACACCATAAACTTCGCCCAGTGGAAGAGCAAGATATAATGTATTGCCATCTTATTAAAGTTACATTTAGAAAAAGAAATGTGAAGCCTTGAGAAATTTAAGATTGGTGTAAACAGCTTTTTAAGACTGGATTGTCAGAAAAACAGAAGAAACTAAAGGTATGGTCCTTGCTTCATAATAGTTTCCTCTTGAGGTAGAAGAGAAGTTGGATTTTCAACCTACAAGGGAGAAACTATCAGTTCTTTCCACTGGTAGAAACCAAGGCTTAGAACTGAGCATGTGGTGGCTCAGATTAAAGATCTCATGGTTGGGGGTAGCTGTGTAAATTGTGTCTAATAAGTTACTTGTAGAAATAACATGTGAAATTTCCAGTGTATGCTTTTTTTCTTTTTTTTTTTAATATGTTATTTACTTTTTTGAGAGAGAGAGAGATAATGAACAGGGGAAGGGGTACAGGGAGAGGCAGGGAGCCCGATGCAGGCCTCAATCCCAGGACCTGGGGATCATGACCTCAGCTGAAGGCAGACGCTTAACCAACTGAACCACCCAGCTCACTCGACAACTTCAATTGCAGGTCTCAGTCAAAAGCACCTCTCTGAGCAGGGCTGAGCTTTCTTCCCCATCTCTGTAGACTACATGTCTCCTGAGTTAGTTCATCTCTCCATTAGAGCTCTGCTAAAAGCAACAAGAAGGATTGAGGGCATGCTGACGTTCTGTATTACTTAGGAATCAGTAGAGGGCTTCTCAAGAGTCTGAAACAAGTGTTTGCCCTGTGTGATATGGCTCCCCTAGCCCTACCCGCCTGTAATACTGGCTTTCACTGTCCTACTTCCTCCATTAAGCAAATTAGACATGTTAGGATTCTTCCATTCCTTGAAGCATCCTCCCCTACTCCCGCCCTCCCCCCATTCTGACGCACATTCTATTTCAATTAGGAATTACATTTGCCTGTGCACATCAAAGACCTAGAAATGAGAGGCTTAACCCTGGTGAAGGAGGAGGGAGGGATCCTCACACAAAGAGGAGTCCAGAGGACTGTATTGCTGGCTCTCAACCTCTTCACTTCTTCCTTTCCATCTACTGCAAAATGGCTCATCGGTTCCAGCCAGGGCAGGAGAACACACAGCAACAAATTGTGTGCCTCCCAGCTGCTTCGGCCTTGTTTCTGAGGAGCTTTAAGTAACTTCCTCATATATATATCGTTGACCAGATGTGTGTTATGGAGCTGTTTTCTAACTGCAAAGAAGGCTAAGACTGTGGCTTTTTAATCTGGGCACGGAGCCACTTTAGAGAGTCAAAACAGAAGACTGTTTCATTTTACACCGGTCAGGATCCATTCTAATATTTTGACATTTTGAGTGTTTATTGCCATGGAAGATTTTGGTTTTCTTTCAGTACACCCCCCCCCCAAAACAAAACCAAAACGCCTTTGTACCTCCTTAAGTACATAGTGAACTACTAAATGTCACCTAAATGAAATGCTTCCATCCATCGAACCCCTCATTTGGGCATCTTTGCTAAGAAATAGTGTCTGCGAAGTACAATTCATGGTCATGTTTCAGAAATAATTGTGCAGCCCATGCCTAATACCCTCTGTTGCGGGCGGTAGATTCTTCCTGGCATGGAAGTAGAGGGTCTTGAGGGCTTAAAGAAGCATTTCAAAACTGCTTTCTGCAAAGAGAGAGAAGGAAGATGAAGGAAAGTGTGAGACTGAGTGCCATGATGGGCGGGGGTGGGGGGGGGGGGGGGGGGGGGGGGTGAGCTCATAGCACTCTTTCTCCCTGAAACTCCAAAAGCTGCAGTGAAGAATTTCAATAAAACATGTGTCTCCAGCACACTGTTAGTGATGTTCTGTGGCCGCTATCATTTTTCTCTTTCTGGGAATTCAGTTTGTCCCTATTATGCCAAGGTCACAAATTGAGGAATCTTAGTGGCCATCAGGGCTCTGCCTTTGAAGCAAAGGGTCAGTGCATTAGTACAAAAGGGAATTAATCCAGGGTGCCGGCTCACCAAACGGTGGTTAATTCATTTAAAAGGAATGACCAGGGTTCCTATTCTGGGTTTCCATCTGGACAGTCAGAAGCCTCCCTTCACCTAAACAAGAACTTCATTAATGAATATTCAACGGAAAGTATTACTTCATTGTCAGCTCTAATTGCTAGTTTTACCTTATTAGTAGAAGCTTTTCTGCGGCTGAGCCTGACATACATTTGTTTGCACACTGTTATTAGTCAAGACTCAGTGAAGTCTTGTAATTAACACCTCCACATTATCTCATGCAGTGAAAGCAAAGACAAAACCAGATGACTCACTTTGTTTTAGCTTTGCTCTTGTTTTCTGATATAGAAACACTTAAGGAGAAGTGTAAGCTCATCAGAATGCCATATGGAGCCAACAGAAACTATAAAGGGGATTTCAGGAAGCCGTGCATAGAAGTTCATTAAGTGAACAACACTGTAATCAACATGCTGATTTAAAACTCTACCTGGCACTAATAAATCGCACAGGTACATTACCTGCATCACACTCAGCAACCATTCCAGATCACTGATGGAGGATCCACAGTTCCCAAGAAGCAGGGGAGATAACACAGTCTCTGTAAACATAATGAAGTTAATGATTCACAAGATAATTAAAAAGCTTTCAGAAATCTTACTAGCTTACAGATAAAGCAGTCCAAGGCAATAACTATATTTTAATCATTCCTACCATTGAAATCCTTATGTCTAAGAGCTGTTTCCCAGCAGCCAATAATTGATACTTCCATGGAAAATGAGGGGTAGGGGTGGGAAAAATATCTACAATTTATATTTCGTATTTGAAAAGAGATCTTTTCCTAAATGCCTTTGTTAAAAAGGCAAAAGTTGTTACAGTTTAAAAGAAAAAATTGCTTATTTCCTGTTTGCAAAAAAATGTTTTCCCAGGACAATATAAACAAAGTGAAAAGCAGCTACAATAGGAAAGAGGAATAATACACAGGCAATGGCATTGCAACCTCTCAATTAGCAAGTATTCCTGAAGCAAGGAAGAATCTGGCTACTAAATTAAAATCATTATTATACACAACTTGTCCTACCTGGATGGTCAGGTAGCAAATCTTTTTTACAAATGGAAACATGCCAACAATTTTAATGGACTCCTGTCTGTACTTAATTCTAATACTACAAAAGTATCCACAAGGAAAAAGAAAGGTCAAGAATGTGCAGTTTAAAAAAATAAAATCTTTTTAAAAATGTGCAGTTTAGGGGCACCTAGGTAGCTCAGTTGGTTAACAGTCCAGCTCTTAATTTTGGCTCAGGTCATGATCTCAGGTGATGAAATTGAGCCCTGCATCAGGCTCTGCACTCAGGGCAGAGTCTGCTTGAGATTCTCTCTCCCTCTACCTTTCTCCCTGCTCATACACACACACACTCTCTTTCTTGGACTTTCTAAATAAATAAATAAAATCTTAAAAAAAAAAAAGACCAGCTTATACTATCTTTACTACCCATATCAGAATTCCAGTGGTGGAGCGTCTGGGTAGCCCAGTCAATTGAGTGTTGGATTCTTGGTTTGGGTCAGGTCATGATCTCATGGGTCATGGGATTAAGCCCTATGTAGGTGTAGGACTCCACACTCCATTCAGAGACTCCTGGAGATTCTCTCCTCCTGCTTGTCCCCCACTTGCACACATTCTCTCTCTCTCTCTCAAAGAAATATATCTTTTTTTTTAACCCCAAAAGTGTTTTTCATAGAAATAAGACAAAAATCCCTTAAATTTGTGTACCACAAAATCCACAAAAGACCCAAATGGCCAAAGCAATCTTAAGAAAGAACAACAATGCTAGAGTCGTTGTGCTCCCGGATTTCAAACTATATTATGAAGATATAGTGCGTTATTGGCATAATAGTATATAACAGAATAGTATATAACATTAAATGGTATAACGTATATATAATATGTAATATTATATATGTTATATATAACATTATAGTATATAACATAATAGTATATAACATACAATAGTATGTTATTTGCATAAAAACAGACAGATAGATTAATGCAGCAGAATATACAGCCCAGAAAGAAACCTCCACATATATGTCAACATAAGAAGCCAAAAATGTACAATGATAAAAGGGCAGTCTCTTCAACAGACGGTGTTGGGACAAGTTGACAGTCACATGCAAAAGAATGAAACTGGACCACTCTCTCACACCACCCACAAGAAGTAACTCAAAATGGAATAAAGGGTTGAATGTGTGGACTGAAACCATAAAACTCATGGGAGAAAATATAGATGATAAGCTCCCTGACATAGGTCTTAGCGATGGTTTTTTGGACATGACACCAAAAGCAAAGACAACAAAAGTAAAAATCAACAAGTGGGACTACATCGAACAAAAAGGCTTCCATACAGCAAAGGAAGTCTTCAACAAAATGAAAAGGCAACCTGTTAAATGGGAGAGAATTTTTGCACATCAGATATCTGATAAGGAGCTAAGGTCCAAAATATAGAAAGCACTCATATGAGTCAATGGCAAAAGAATAAACAGTCTCATTTAAAATGGGCAGAGGGCCTACATGGATTTTTCTCCAACAAAGACATCCAGATGGCCAACAGACACATGAAAAGATGCTCAGCATCACTCATCATCAGGAGCATGCAAATCAAAACCACAATGAGATAGCACCTCACACTCGTATGCGTGACTGTCAAAAAGAAATAACAAATGTTATCCGGGATGTGGAGAAAAGGAGACCCTTGTGCGCTGTTGGTAAGAATGGAAATGGGTGCAGCCACTATGGAAAACAGTGTGGAGGTTCCTCAAAAAACTTAAAACTAGTGTATGATGGACCCAGCACTTCTACTTCTGAGTACTTATCCCCCCACCAAAAAAGGAAAACAACCACTCAAAGAGATGCACCCCGATGTTCATTGCAGCATTATTTACAATAGCCTAACTATCTACCAACAGATAAACGGAAAAAGGATATATATCTATATATTTATAATGGAATATGATTGAGTTAGAACAAGAAGGAAATCTTGCCGTTTGTGACAACTTGGTGGTCCTTGGGGCATTATGCTAAGCAAGATAAAGACAAACAACAGGAAAAGACAAACCCCATTTGATCTCTCTGATATGTGGAATCTTAAAAACCAAACAAGAACACAACCAAGCTCACAGATACAGAGAACAGACTGGTGATTTCCAGAAGCAGAGGTTGGGGGTGGGCTGGGGGGCGAAATTGGTGAGGGTGTTTGTAGGATACAGATACCCAGTTGTAAAGTAAGTTGAGGGGCTATAAAATACAGCTGGTATGTCAGTACCATCCTGGGTATTTCAGAGTGGCTAAGAAAATAAATCTTCAAAGTTCTCCTCCCAAGAAAAACAGTTTTGTGACTATTATGGGGACAGATGTGAGCTAGACTTTCCTAGCAGTGATCATTCCTCAGCACGTACTAAAATCAAATTCTTATGCTGCACACCTGAACCTCACATGAGGTATGTCAGTTATATTTCAAGTAAAAAACGAAAACAAAAAACAAAACACAAACCCATCATGCCCACAAGTTGCCTGGCTTTTCTGGAAACCTTGCTGCCAGGCTTCTAAGTGACCATGCCATGAAGAAGAGGCCCTTGGATACATCTGACATGTTCACTCTTACTGTCCTGGTCACTGCTCTGAGCCGAGCTGGTTAATCATTACGGGGGTGCACAGACGTGTGTGAATCACTGAGTCACAAAAGCTACTGCATCCTTGCCATCTGGGAAAATTAACAAACACAGCAGCCTCATCACTGATAGGCCAGGGATACTGTGCCAACTCTAGTAGTTAAGCCTCTGTTGAAACAGGAAGTCTCAGGGGCGTCTGGGTGGCTCAGTTAGTTAAGGGTCTGCCTTTGGCTCAGGTCGTGATCTCAGGATCCTGGGATGGAGCCTGCGTCGGGCTCCCTGCTCAGTGGAGAGCCTGCTTCTCCCTCTCCTCTGCCTGCTGCTCCCCCTGCTTGTGCCCTCTCCATCTCAAATGAATAAAACCTTTAAAGAAAAGAAAAGAAACCAGAAGTTTCAGCAGGCATGGCCTTGGCTCTCTTGGTTTTCCTCTGCCTAAGAATACGACCATGACAACATTTTCATGTTCATGCCCCGACGCGTGTTTTGGCCCGAGACGGCCACTTCACCCTCCTGGTACCGTGTGGGCCCTGAGATGAAGCTTCTGCCTGTCTATTCACTGGAGGAGCACGGTCTGAAAATAGAAACACGGAGGGCTTTGTGGCCGTTGAATGGGAAAGCTAATAATAGCATTGCTTCATTGTTTGGCCGGGACTCAGCGCTACTCTGGCCAAGGAGCAGCGCACGCGGCAGTAACCAAATCATAAAATTTCTCCAGGGAACGGTGCAGCTTTTCAGAACATGTTTTATATTCTGGGATTGCTCAGGAAGGAAATCGTTCGAAGCTCTTTTGACATTAATGCGGTTTGTTTCCAGTCTGAAGGGGGGGTGCAGGGCTGAAGAGCAGAGCGGGCAGGTCAGTGGCAGAAGGGAAGCAAAAATGTCGTTAAGGAGTTCCTGACAGGTGGTGAGGAGGCTGAGGCTGGGAGGGTGGTGGGGGCCTGAGGCCGGGCTGGGAGTTTGTCTCCGGCAGCTTCCCGGGGCTCGCTCAGCATTGCCTCTCACACTCCTATTATGTTTATTTCTGTTGAACTTCAAGAGTGACCTTTTCAGAACTGCAGTGCATTGTTGACCCACATGCATTTTTGAGACCTCATTTCCCTGAATGCCTTCCTTGTTCCTGCAGAAGAGAACTCTGTTGGAGAAAATAGGAAGAGGCTGAGGATAAAGAGCATTGCAGGCATTGAATTCCGCCTGCTATTAATAATTTAGAAGTGTTTTTAATGCCTTGATATGGAAGGAAGGTTTTTTGACACCAAAGGCATCTAAATATTAATTTCAGAGGAATTGGTTGTTACAAGCAGTTAACATCCATTTTGTTAGTTGACCTCCCAAGGAAGGTTAATGCACTAAAATCTGGTCATTAAGTGTAGTAACAAATGTTTTTTCAGGGAGGTTATTACTATCATAAACTCTAATCCATGGTTCACAGGCAGCAGGCTCTAGAGCAGTGCTCTGACTAATGAAGAATTAACTATTTCTGAGCAGTTAATAAAGATTTCCCCCCCCACCAATCAACGTACTCTACATGATCCTTATAATTACTAAAAGCATTAAGCTCTGGGTATGAGTGCCCACATGTCAGACCGGAATTCTACTCTGAGTAAATGACAAATGGCAAAGCTAATCCCATTTCACTTAATTTTTTTTTTCTAACATGTTCACTGAAATAAGAAATAATGGAATTCCTAAGTATTAGAAAAAGATGGTCCACCATGAAGCATTTGCTAAATGAGTATTGATGAGGTCTTTAGTCATATTTTATTGTGATGGAAGATTTTATACTCTGGTTTCATTCTCGCTGGAATCGAGAAGTTAATTGGCTACAAACAGGGCTTCTTTGCTTGCTTGCTTGCTTGCTTGTTTTATTTTGTTTGTCCTTTATTAAAAGGGGCACTCACCCACAAGAACACAGGAGGCTGAGACTTGTGTGAGAAACACTAACATCCGCCTCATAACAATAAGAGGGAAAAAGGTATAACCTAACCTTTCCAAAAAGCCTCCGGGCAGTGTTTTGCTTTTCAATGGAAAGGTCGTCCAGAATTAATTAAAGTCACTTTCCTGCTGAGGACCCAGCATTTGGCTTTACTTTGAAGGCTCAAAGAAAGTTGCTCATACCGATTTCCCAGAGACCCCAAAGCAGCACCGCTGAAGCAATGGGTCAGCCTCTAAAAGGAGTAATCTTCTGGAATCAAGTCTGAACAGCTGATACAGTGAGGCCTGAGGTGCCCGGGAAGACACAGGCCGGAATTATCAGCATAAAATTGAAACAAACAAACAAACAAAAAACGCTTACTTTACACACCCGGACCGCCCCTCCCCACACGCGATCATCAGTCACTCAAGTGGGCTCTGCCTTCACATTTGCATATACCCTCTACACCCTCGTCTTTATGTTTAACTTAAGCTAAATCCTGTCTTTGGGACAGATGTCCCCATATTGAGCACGTGAGGAGGGAGAGAAACCACACTTAGCCAAAATAAAAGGGACATTGTCTTGGAGAAAAGAAAATGTATTCTGGAAAAGGTTTGCATTATACATGGAAGCTTTGAAAGGGGGTCACATCCACGGACGGAAGCTCACCATCTCCAAGTACTTTTTCGTGGAAGATTCTGGGCCTGGGATCCCTCTATATAGCCACTGGGGCTGCACGGTGGGGTTTGGGGGAGCTTCTGTCACTTGTTTGGCACTTTACTTGCAGGAAGATTAACTGCGTTGATTTCCCACTTACTGGTGAAGGCGAGGTGGCTTGGCCTTTTGGAGACTCAGTTTCCTTATCTATAAAAGGATACTATAATGTCTACTTTGGGGAGCCCTGGCGGAAATGAGTGATCCTACAGACCTGGTCTACAGAAGGGCCTCGGACAGGCGAGCAGGACTCTGTCTCACATAGCAGCCGTTGCTTTATGTATTTTACATTTTCTGAAAGTGACTAGACTCCTAAAACCTTTGGGGTTTAAAATTGGCATCAAGTGAGTAATACCTCATTAGGCTGACTTCTGAGAACGGGCACTGGTACTGAGCCCAGCTCGTCCATCATGGCCCCATCACCAGACACAAAGCCTTCCCTGGTTTCCCGGGCCAGACACAAACTTCCCAACCTCTGTGTTCTAATTTCCGTTGTCCTTTTCTAGCAGCAGTCTTCACACCCGGTCTCTGCGTTGAGTTATTTATAGACAGTCTTGGATCCCTATTCCCAGCACTGGGTGCACTGCCTCAAACGCGGGGACTGAAAGAGGTTCGTGAATTTCAGGGACTCTCTCCTGGGGCACATTTTCTGCCTATCCCATGGCAGCTAGGTGAATGAGTAAATGACTATGGGGGGTCACCTGTTCTTTCTTTATTCTTTTGTAGCAGATCCTCCCTCCTACTTTTTTTTTAAAAAAACTTCTAAACAGAGTCTCTGAAAGTTTACCCTACCCCCTCTCCACAGTTTCTCCATAGTTGGTCATTTGACAACTAAAGAGCAGCCAGAAGGCAGGTGTTTGGATAGCTACATCATTTCTAAGCTGTCTGTTTGCAGATCACGGGTTTCCTGTGCTTTGACAGGGATTTTGAAGTGAATATGGTAAACAGGAAGTTGCAGATTTGAGACTCTGTGAAGATGAATCAAAGTGTCTTTTCAAGTCGCTGGTTTCCCCATAGCCTTATTGACATATCTCTCATTGTCCGTAGAAATCCCAGAAAAGTTAACATTTCCAGGATTACTAGTGATTTTGCCATGTTGACCTTTGACATGCTCTTTAACCTCTTGGGCTTTAGCCTTCTCATTAATAGTAATAACTTAGCCTGTTCTAATTGCTTCATGGGCTTGCTAGGCAAATCACAGGATCGGGTACACAAAGAACTTAGTCAAGAGAAAAGCGTAGTATTGAAAATATGACTACTAGAATGAAATATGAAAAGATGGTTAGATGAGCTACTGTAACTTTTTCTTAATGATGGTTGTGATCCATATCAATATATAATAATGAGGAAAATTAGATTCACTTGAAAACAAGATATGATTAAAAGCTAGTAGGTGCCAAGGAAAGAACATTGGATATGTTGTTATAATAGGTTAAGAATATTACTCTAGTCCCTGTGATAATGCTCCCTATGACTATGTTTGAAGTGCTGTCCAACAAAATGGTCTTCCTGGTTCCATTAGTGGTGGAAGTCGAGGCTGTCAATTTTGTACGGATTTCTTCTTTCATTACATGCACTTGGTCATTATTTATCAGTGAGCACATAGTCTCAGTGACTCTTGGCAATTCCTAAACATACGTAATTTCCATTCTCCCCGCCAGTTTCTTCCCCTGTGAAGGGAGCAAACAAATTTAAGTACCAGGTTGACACAGCACCAAGTCCCAGTACTTTCCTGCTCCAGAGGAAGAGGAATGTAAACGCTGGAAAACACCCAGTTGCGAGAATAATTGAGAATGGGTTCAATGTCCTCATCCCCCAAGCATGTGTGTGTGCATGTGCGTGTTTGTAGTCCCTCTTTCATAAGATGTGTATATGTCTGTTTTGATTCTGAAGCTTCCCTCTGCTGCGTGTAGGTTTCACAGAGGGGTTCCAGCTTGTAAAGGTTAACTGTGCAGAAATCAAGGCTTTGTGCATTTTTGTAAAGGTCACACTCATCAGCGGTTCCGGAAAGACTGCTGGGCAGGGCCATGGTACCACCCCATGATTGAACCATGGCTCTGGGTTTCATTTCCTTAAGAACGCGGCCATCGTCCCTGGTTGTGTCACCAAGAGATAAAGAGGCTGCTCAGTCACTTGAAATTCAATTTGTACATTACTCAAATCCAGCCCACCTCTTTCGTTCATGGTGTTTGGCAGCTGCTTGCTGGCACTCTTCGTTTCAAATGCCTGAGCTGCAGGAAGCTGTTTAATAAATGGCATAGGTTTTGATTAATGTAACAAGCCGAAAATAGACCATGATGTAATGCATATCTCAGCGGGAATCACATATCAAATTGGACAGTTTCAAGGGACCATGCTGTAGCAGAGCGTTTTCTCCAAAGAAATCTATTTATGTTTTTATAGCACCTTGAAGGGTCAAACTGTAGAATGTGTACGTTTTGGACCTGGAAGCGTGCCCTGCGAGTCTATGAAGGTGATTACAGTTGACCACACAAGAAGCTCCAGAAACAACTAGATTTTTTACATTCACTCAGGTCTATGAAGGGTCGTCTACCTTTTACCAGAAGCCCTGGTATTATTTAAAACAAACAACGAACCAAAAACCAGCAGATGCCAACGGATATGATAATGGTGAAATTCTGATAGTGTGTATAAACTCAGTTATTAAACTCATGCTGTTAGTTTCATCTAATGATCTAAAAGCCTCAGGTAGCCCTACACATAAAGGCCCTGATTTCAACTTTCGTTTTTCAGTGGATGAAATAATTGGGATTCATGTTCCTCAGCTCCAGACAGAAAGAAGAGTGAAAAGAAAATCAATAGCCTGTGTGCCAAGATCCCCTTACATTTGCTGGGGAATGGTATATTATGTAAAAGGAATGTGGCATCCAATAATGAGAGGTTAAAAACAGAGTCTGGAATGTACTAAAAGGAAGAAATAACAGAAATAAATTCATTGCTTGTAATTACTGTTTACTGAATCCATACATATGAGTTGCTTGAAATTACTTTGGGTATTTAGTCTTAAGTATAATGTGTGTGTATGTTGGGGTGTGTGTGTGTGTGTGTTTGTGTGTTGCAGTCAGGGTAAGAGGTGAGGACCATCATCATCTCTTGCTACAAACACAATACACTATAAGGAAAACAACTTACATTTTAATTTTTCCCTATAGGTAAATTTCACTTTCTCACTATGAAAATTTGTGTAATTTATGAATGTTTTCACACTGTGGTTACTGTAAAGAAGTTGACTTGTTAAGAGTTACATTGCCAAAATGTAAAAATGTAAAAGTGAGGGAGAGCCAAAATGAATACTGTTGGATCTTTCCAGTCACTTTTTCCTAGTGAACTTGTGTGTCTAATCAAAGTACTTTTCTCATGGGGCATTCAACTAGTACAGCCAAGGTCATAGAGTCAATAAAAATAAGTTACTTTCGAAAAGAGTAGAACTCTCAGAGGCACTGACTATAGTCCCAACCACGCCAGCCATTTAACAAGGGATTGTCAAACAGTTAAATAAAACCCATCGTCATCCCACGACAACAAAGATTTCTTAAATTGTGCTGTACTGTGTAGAATGATGCGACATGAGATGTGGCCTTATTTGGAAAAAAAAAAAAAAAAGGACTTTGTAAATGTACTTTAGGATCTCAAGATGAGGGCATCCCACATTAGGGTGGGCCCTGAAACCAATGTCAAGTGTCAAGAGGGAAAAGGAGGGGTGAAAGACATACACACCAAGGAGAAGTTGACGTGAGGAGAGAGGCAGAGATGTGTCTACAGGCCAGTAAGTGTCAAAGATTGGCGGTAGCTACCACAAGCCGGGAGAGAGGCATGGAACAGATTCTCCCTCAAACCCTCAGAAGGAAACAGCTCTGTCAACACCTTGAGTTTGGACTTCTGGCCTCCAGAGCTGTGAGAAAATAAAACTGTCACCCAGCTTGTGGTAATGTGTTATGGCGGCCCCAGGAAACTGATCCACATAACTGAGAGCATTATGTTTGCGTGCGCAGTGGCAAGAACAAGCTAGTCAAAAAGTGGGTTGGTAATATGTTGCCTGAGGTGTGCTTGCAAGTATGAACTTCTTTAAATATGCATCACTGTTTGTTTTAACACTACTCAGTTGAAATAGGTATACAGGAGATGTCTTACCATCGAAACGCAGATACATGAAGGACAAGGATGTTTAACATTAATTTAATGTTTAATGTTTAACAATAATGAAAAGGGAAAGGAAGGGAAAATGTACCTGAAAAGACTGTCTGGGAATACACCAGAGAAGTTGAGAAGAAACTGTAGCCCCCTAAATGTGAAACAGGTTGCAGTGATCTCAATAGCCCATGAAAGGGGAGCGCCTGGGTGACTCAGTTGGCCAACTCTTGGTTTCGGATCCGGTGGTAATCTCGTGAGATGGAGCCTGGGCTCTGTGCTGGATGTGGAGCCTGCTTAAGATTCTCTCCCTCTCCCTCTGCTTCTCCCCCCTCCCCAAATTAATAGCCAATAAAAGGAATGTGGAATTTTTAGCTAAATTTAGTAAAATTTGTTTGAAAGGAAATGGTTCCAATCAACAAATAATTGTCAAACTAAGTACACATACTTAGAAGCAAAGTCAAGCCTAGTCTGGAACCCCTGTGCTCCTGTGATGGGCACAAGCTCATATGTGATAAGTAAGAAAAAATGCGAACATTACAAGAAAGTCTCATTAGTTTTTTGTTGTTGTTGTTGTTTTAAGATTTTTATTTATTTATTTGACAGACAGAGATCACAAGTAGGCAGAGAGGCAGGCAGAGAGAGAGGGGGAAGCAGGCTCCCCGCTGAGCAGAGAGCCCGATGTGGGGCTCAATCCCAGGACCCTGGGATCATGACCCGAGCCAAAGGCAGAGGCTTTAACCCACTGAGCCACCCAGGTGCCCCAAAAGTCCGGTTAGTTTTTATGTGATATTTTCCTCGCACATTGTGTTAGGGTTCTCTGGAGAAAAAAGACCAATGGCAGATACACACACACACACACACATGTGCATATATGTAGATACAGATATATGCATATACATAGAGAGAGATCCATTGTGAGAATTGGCTCTATGCTCCTGGAGAGAATTCCCCGGACCTGCAATCTGCAGGCTGCAAAGCCAGGAAATCCCATGGTGTCATTCAGTCTAAGTCTAAAGGCCCAAGAACCAGAACTGCGGATGTCTCTGCCTAAGTAGAGTGTGAATTTGCCATTGCTCCGACTTTTTGTTCTCTTTGGGCCCTCAGTGGATCGGATGGTGCCCATCCACCCCGGTGAGGGCTATCTTCCCTACTCCCTCTACCAGTGCAAATGCAAATAGTCCCTTCCAGAAAGCCCCTCACAGACACACCCAGAAAGAGTGTTCTTCTAGCTATCGGGGCATGCCTTTGCCCAGTTGAGTTGACACGGAAAATAAATGATTCCTCCCATGATGGTTTTATGTCACCACGTAACAAGAGCTAGATGCAGCGAACCCTGAAGGAGAGACACCCACTTACAGTGCGGTCTTCATCTTGACTCCATTCAGTTTGAACTTCGGGGTGTTTTTGACCTTGTTTTTCCTCACTGTTGGTGTATTTTGTTCTTATCTCTGGAACTTAGCAACTTGGGCTCTTCCTTCGAGTCCCTTCCCTTAGTACCTTTCACTTCTTTTTTTAAAAAGGGTAAAATCCTGTGTTTATGAAGGCACTTATTTATTAGGAATTTAGAATGTTTTATTAAGTTTTTAAGGAACACATGTATTACATAATAGCAGAAAAACTTATATAAGACACCTTACTTTCCGACATTCTGTGAAACAAACCAAACAAATGGTCTTTGCTTTGCTACCCCCACCCACATTAATAATCTCCATGCTTTGCAAATTACCTTTTTGCCAAGCTTATTAATCAGAAATTAGTAAAGTGAACTTACCTTTCTGGGCTTCAGAATCACATTGGTGCTAATCCTCTGAGTCCAGCTCACTCAAGGGAAAGTGCTCTTCATATGCCTGTAAAGGTGTGACTTCTAAACATCTTTTCAAGGGCAGCAGAGCTGAAGAGTTGGTAAGAATTCAATCCATAATGTGGGGCGCCTGAGTGGCTCAGTCGGTTAAGCGTCTGCCTTTGGCTCAGGTCATGCTTTCAGGGTCCTGACATCGAGCCCCACATCGGGCTCCCTGCTCGGCAGGGAGCCTGCTTCTTCCTCTCCCTCTACTGTTCCCCCTGCTTGTGTGCACGCTACTCTCTCTCTATCAAATAAATAAATAAAATCTTTAAAAAATAATAAAAAAAGAATTAAATCCATAATGTGAAATGAACTAAGTATAACTAAACACTTAGCTTCCTCTACCTTATGTGGTTGAGGTGTTTGACTTCACTATTTCAAATGGTGAAATCGTTGGTCAGCTATTGTTTAGGAGAAAATGGTCATCTTTGTTCATTGCCTCCTGATCCCATATGGGTTCCATACTGACCCGTGCCCCACACTGATCCAGGCTAGAAATGTCTACTTTGTTGTGCCAGGACTGGCATTCTGACTGCAGGCAATTTTTATGTTCATTCTTCAATTTTTTTAAAGTTGATTTTTAAGAGTCAGTCTTCTTTGTGTATTAGCAGACTCAAATGATCTCAGTTTGTACTTGAAAGGCATCACAAAGATGGGGTCTCAAATTTGGATAGGCTTTTTTTTTTTTTTTTTTTTGGACAAGCTTCAATTTCCAACAGTGCGACAAAAATAGTGAAACAAAAAAAAATCTACCATTGATGAAGAGGCTCATGGCAGACAAAGTTACATAAATGTAATGTTTCCCACTCTAAATCATCTCATAATTCCGCTAGCGTTTTGAGCAAGAATTGCGTTCAAATTTTAATGGGAAAAAAAAAAGGTACATGGATGCTCACTGATGCACACACAAAATATATTTGACTTGATCATAACTAAGTGGTTGGTGCTAGTAAAATAAAATATGACCATTTAAATGGGCTGCCTGACCACTTAGGCCTGACAAAACCATCGTAAGCCAAAACTAATCATTGTCGCAAAATTCATGCATGGTGGACTCAGTCAAAGAAATGTGTATTCAGGCTTGATGGCTTTGTGCTTTCTGGAACTTTGCTTTTCCTTTCTCTGGATCCTGCCGAGCTGTTACCCTTTGAAGTCTGTGGTAACCCTAAGATCTGCTCAGATGCTTTGGGGTGGGTTGGGCTGGAAAGGAGAGGAGAGTTCATGAAGTGCCCCCATTGTTAGGCGTTTACATTCGATTACACTGACTGTTGAAAGAGTTCTGGCTATTTATTGATTTAAAAGTTAACATTTTGAGATACAATCTTGTTATAGTAATTTGGGTGCTAGTGTTCTGGAAAGGGACAAAGGTTTTCTAGCAACAAAAACAAGCACCATATCCCTGAGTCGTAAACACGTAAGTATTCCCAAAATGTATTTAATATAGCCCTCCCATTTATATTCTTGAGCACACGGCTGTGTATTTTTAATTCAGCCTGTACTTACCTCAGCATAGAGCGTCATACAGTTTTCTGTATCTTACTCACTTACACAGCATTTGTTAAACACCATTATGTGTGATGTTCAGTATGCTAGGAACTCAAGCTATAGCAGTGAGCAAAATAGTTTACATTACTGTGAACAAGACAGAAAACTAACACTGGGGATAATGAAAGAAAAAGAAAACAAGGCAATAGGATAGAGCAAGAATGAGCATCTCCTGGGACACCTGGGTGGGTTAGGTGGTTAAGCTTCTGCCTTAGGCTCAGGTCACGATCCCAGGGTCCTGAGATCGAGTCCCACACTGGGCTCCCTGCTCACCGGGGAGCCTGCTTCTCCCTCTGCCTGCTGGTCCCCTGCTTGTGCTCTCTCTCACACAAATAAACAAATAAAATCTTTTTAAAAAATATTTTATTTATTTATTTGACAGAGATCACAAGTAGGCAGAGAGGCAGGCAGAGAGAGAGAGAGAGAGAGAGAGAGAGAGGAGGAAGCAGGCTCCCTGCTGAGCAGAGAGCCCAATGCGGGACTTGATCCCAGGACCCCAGAATCATGATCTGAACCAAAGGCAGAGGCTTTAACCCACCAAGCCACCCAGGCGCCCCAACAAATAAAATCTTAAAAAAAAAAAAATGAGCATTGACTTTATAAAGAGCAGCCAAAGAAGGTTTCTCTAGTTACGTACCATCAGGGCAAAGACTGGAAGAAGCCATCAGCACACAGATCCAGGCATCAAGCACACAAGTGTAAAGGTCCTGAGGAAAACACAAACTTACCTTGGTAGTTATTAGTTTATTGCCCTCCATACCATATTACACGCAGTGGTATTGTGTCATCCGGGAAGTAGCCATTATGCTTTTATAGTTAAATAAAAGACTACTTAAAATAATGTCATCATTACTAATAGCCAACATCTGTTGCTTTGTATACTCCAGAAAGTATTCTAAATGTTTTCCCTACGTCACCTTATTTCTCACAAGACACTTAAAAGGTAGATAAAGAAACTGAGATTCACAGTGGTAAATTGCCCAGTCTTTCATAGAGGATATATCAACAGGGCTGATCTAGAATTCAGACCTAGGCATTCTGAAGTTAACGACCCCCACCTGTTAAGAACCAAATTATGTTCCTCCCCAGATTCATAAGTTTAAACCCTAATACCCAGTGCTTCAAGTGGCAACTGTATTTGGAAATAGCATCTTTAAAGAGGAGATTAAGTTAAATTGAGGGCATCAGGGTGGGCCCTAGGCCAATATGACAGGTGTCCTCAGAAGAAGAGGAAATTTGGACACGGAAGCAGACTTGGAGCAAAGACCACATGAAGACACAGGGTGACGGAAGCCATGTGTAAGTCAAGGAGAAAAGACTTGTAAGAAATCAACCCTGCTGACATCTGTGACATCTTGATTTGGACTTTCAGCTTCCAGAACTCTGAGAAAAGATATCTGTGGTACTTTATTATGGCACCACTAGAAAACAAATACAACATCCTACCAGATTAACAGAAAATAAAAGAACATTTCTTTAACAGCAGTTTCATGAAAAGGAAAAGAATTGGCTGAAGCCTAGCTCATTTAGCTGTGTATTTACCTCTGCCATTTATGAGAAGTTAAAAAGGAAGCATGGATAATGCTTTATTGCTTCATTGTGGGCAGAATGTGGTATAAGCGATGCAAGAAGACTGATCTAGATTCTTGTAAGTCTGCTGATCTGTCCTGCCTGTGCAACATCCATATCCTCTGCTCTTCTGAGTAGTTGTCACCTTGTGAAGACAGAACGGGAGACAAAAGCCAGCTCAGAGTGTAAGAATCATCTCCCTACACAAAGACTGTCAAGGAGTTCAGATTTTCAATATAAAGAATTAGGAAGATTCTAAATGTATGCTTGTACCAGTTATTAATTATCACTTTTCAGAGCCAAATTAAACCTTTTGGCCTGCCCTTTGAAAATGGGTCTGGGCCCTTTTGCTGATTTGCCTTTACTGTTAGAGGTGATACAAAGTGTTGTCAGGAAAGGGCAGTGGTGAGGCATTGAGGGAGGAAACAGGTGTGCTTCCTTGTTCAGTGTCCTTCCTCCTCCAGCTCCTGAGCATGGACACCTTCTCCATATGTTTTCCCACAGCTGGCAACTACAACATGGGTTTGCTTTTCCAGGTCCAGTTCCTGTAGGGCCCACTCCCCCTCCATTGCTGGCTCCCGCAGCACAGTTGGCTTTTCTAGTGCCATAGTCCTGATGTGCTCATGGCTTCTCCAGGACACAGTTCTTGAAATCTCCCCTGACACTTGACTCAGGGGCTTCTGCCCTAGAGTACCTTCTATGAAACACCTTCCCATGAACATCCTAGAGGTCCGCTGGCAACTTTGCATCCATTTAGTAAGCCACGCCCAGGCCCTCCTCTAACCATATGTAGATTTCAGCCCTGGGGGGCTCTTCCTTGGTTTCCCTGTGTCTCAGCCATAGGGGAAGTAACATAGCATAGTATTAGAGTATTACATGCCAGTATGTCTGCTATTCCTACTTGCTGTGGAGTTCTCTTTATTTCCTACTAGCTGATACTTCATTACTCCAATCCCCTCTTCAATGGCAAGTTCCTTATAGTATACTTTTCCTATTCAAATTACTGTGTGGTTTCTCTCTCCTGATTGGACCCTGACTGATACAGTACTGAAGGTCTTGATTGATGTTCCAAGTTAGATTCTCATAAAAGGAAAAATCCTAACATCACTTTTTATTTTTTTTAAAGATTTTATTTATTTACTTGACAGAGAGAGAGAGCGTATAAGCAGGGAGATGCCGACTCCCCGTTGAGCAGGGAGACTGATGCGAGACTTGATCCCAGCACCTTGGGACCACGATCTGAGCCAAAGGCAGATGCTTAACCAACTGAGCCACCCAGGTGCCCCCATCACTTTTTACTTTAAATAAAAAGTCACCCTCTTTCCTCTACTTATAATGCTGGAGAACATTAGCATAGGACCATGGTCTCTTCGACTGGCTCATTTTCTGGGCGCTGCGGCCCATGATTGAGAGTCCATGGTGGGCTACCATTCACAGTGTTTATGAAGTTGCTGTTCCATAAACACTGAGATGAGTCCCCTGTCCTGATAGTTCATCCCATTTCTCCCCCTCCCCACTTCAGACTGACTCCTATCAGCACCATGTCCCTAGCCAGGTGAGTTTTTTATTTTGTCATTAGAATTTCTAAAAGACCATTGCCTCCAGAACTACATTAATTCCTGTGATTATTTTGACTGCATCAGAACGGAGATCCTAATTTGTTTATCCTAAGCCCTCGCTTCCCATTCCTGCTCTCTGTTCATCACGCATCCCTGCTATATATTCCAGGACTATAAAATTACAAACATGCAGGTATGCCTCAGAGATATTGCGCTTTTGGTTAGTTCCAGACCAGACCAGCACAATAAGGTAAATATTGCAATAAAGCAAGTCACATGAATATTTTGGTTTCCCAATGCATGTAAAAGTTACATCTATATTACACCGTCATTTATTAAGTGTTGTAATAGCATTATGTCTCAATAAACAATGCACATACTTTTTAAATTTTTTATTTTTAATATTTTATTTATTTATTTGACAGACAGAGATCACAAGTAGGCAGAGGCAGGTGGGGGCGGTGGTTGGGGGGGAGCAGGCTCCCCGCTGAGCAGAGAACCCAATGCGAGGCTCGATCCTAGGACCCTGAGATCATGGCCCCAGCCGAAGACAGAGGCCCAACCCCCTGAGCCACCCAGGCGCCCCAACAATGCACATACCTTAATTAAAAGTACCTGATTGCGGAAAAATGCTAGTAGTGTTCTGAGCTTTCGGCGAGTTGTAATCCCTGATCACAGATCACTGTGGCAAATACAAATGAGACAAGTTGCACTGTTGCGAGAATTACCAAAATGTGACATAAACACGAAATGAGCGAATACTGGTGGGGAAATGGCACGGAAAATGCCACGCGCCTTTGGTTGTAAAACCCACAGTTCCACAAAGCATAGTCAAAGTACAACAGAATGAGGTTTGCCTATATATCTCATATATACGTTTTTTCAGGTGCTCTTCTTTCTTGATGGCTTTATCCTGGTCATCCTTTTCTAGGAGCATCTCTTACCTCTTTGTGCAGTTTTAAATGCTTTGCGAGGCCGCTGTGGCTTGCTTTATTTCTCACTGGAGAAGGTGATAGTTGCAAGCAAGTTGTTTAAAACCCAAATCCATCATCTGAGTCTGAAGCAGTCTGTTAGTAGTTGACTGTGAGAGCATCACGTTGATCTGAAAGTACTGTGTCTCACTGCCAAAGGCCACCCGTTTCTGGTACATGTACATGATGGTCTTAACTTGGAAAATCTTCCATCAGAAAAGCTGCATTCTAGTGACGTCATGCCATACTTCACGTGCCAAGCTCCTGCCTACGTATTATCCAAGTATTAGGTGTGTCTAATATCGAATGTATTGGTGGCTTCGTCTTTCAGTATAAATTTATTTCACTGAGTCCAGGAAAAACCATATAAATTTTCATTAAAGAAAACACTATATTATGACAGCACTAAATGAATCATCTGCAATCACTTCTTAAAAGGCTTGATTTATTTCCTGCACTTGGGAGACACTATGTTGTAAAAATATTTTCGCTAACAAGTATGAAATATTGCCATGTATCTATTTATACATCCTGTGTGTGGCTGGATAATATGTTTCATCTTTGTGTGTATCTGCACACACATGCCTATCTACAGGGGGCCCTGGGGGGAATTTCTTGGTCACATTTACTTCTTTAATAAAAAGAAGGGAAACAAATTGGCCAGGCAGCCTAGAGGAACATCACATTCATCATAGCTGCAGATAATATTTCCCCGAAATGATTCATACTCTCACCTTCCTGCAGGAGTTTTCTCCACCCAGTGACATGGTGACATAGTAAAGTGTCACGGAAATGAAGGCTATTTCATTTAGCCTTGAGCAAACATGGAAGCTGAACTGTGGATATGCAGTTCTTTTTCCTTCTGAAAGACCTGGGTTTTGTGTCTGTGTAACTAGAGCTAAGCTGAATCTGGAAAGCGGCTGCATGGTAAGAGCTGGGTTTGAAAGCATGTGCCTTGGAATGACTTGAATAGCAAAATCCCAGACAGACCGTTTCTGCGCTAACCGCATTTGCCCTCTGCAAGGAGATCAATGCTTCCCCTCATTGATTTTCCTCCTTGGCAAAGCCAGGATTATGCACATGGTGAGGCTCTATTCCCAGATTCATCCGCTCTCATTCCCTAAGCAGCACCGAAAAGGCACACTGCTCAACCATAAGCTGGAGGTTATTAAAGTCGAGCCGTATCAAATTTGTACCTCCGCTAATGTTAAACAGAAGCACAAGAACGTATTCCCTGCGTGGTGCAAGTGCTGCGTGGGGCAGGACAGATTCTGCTGGCGTGCAGCTTCTAGGGAAACGGCAGAGATGCCAAGGATAAATCTGAGATATGTTGCGTACGTTTGCGTAATTCCCCAGATATTTTCAAATGCACCAGGGCGTCCTTTCTGGATGACTTGAACTGCAAAGTAAGCATAGAAGGCAATTATTCTCTTCCTAAATTCACTGACTGCAGTCCTTCTGATTAAAAATTGCCTTAACATATATAATTGGAGAAGGTGGGTGGTTGGAAGACCGTGAACATCGCAGATCTAAAAAAAAGACAATTTCACTGTACACAATAGGCAACTCTAGTGGTTCGTTAGTTTATTCTGCAGTTAGCACAGTCCTGATCTTCTTCAAGCAGTGGAAACTCTCACAATCCCTGTGCGTACTAACAGCTCACTGCAACATGCAAATACCCAAAAAATGTAACTTCGGCTCTTCAAAAATGGCAGCGTTCGAAAATGTTAGTGAGCGGGGAGGGGGAGAGCTGAATCCTGAATTCAATTTTCTTTTCCTCACTCTGCCTTCAGGATGAGGAAGGTGTCACATTACAGCCAGAACTTCAAATTGGCTTTTTTGGGGGGGAAATCATGTAAAATAAGCCATTTCCTACAAAGACTAGATAAATGATTACACAGCTGCTTGCCTCTCACGCAGAATGTGCTCAGAATCTAAGGTTGCCTGGGTGGTGACTTTATTATCAAAGACGGCTGTCACATTTCTCCTTGCGGACCCGGGAGCAGGGCCCTCTCTTCACACACCCATCTGGAATCACTGCTTTCTCTGTGAGGGAAGATATCAATGGGCAAGGAAGGAGGACCCCTTTGGCGTAGACCGATCTCCAGAGTGAACAGTATTCACTTCACAGATATAACATGGAAACAGACCTAACAGGGCAGCTCTCCCCACCTAGCTAAGAAACACAAGCTTGTTTCCAAGTTACCTAATCAGTGGACATCTTCCTAGTAAAAGATTAACCAAACTGATCCATTTCTCAGAGACTAAAAATAAAAGGTAAATTGTCTGTTCCAAACACCAGTACTTAACCCAAAGGTCATCATCATCCTCCCTTGAATCATTCACAAGGACTTCTGAAAAATTAAATAGAAATTGTTTCCCACTATAAACTTAAATGAGATCAGGCCAGCCTTACCCACTGGAAACTGACAAGCACATCTTGTTGGGCTTATCTATTTCTAAACCGCCATGAGCAAAACACGCATTTAACTTGCAGGCACTGGCAATAAAATGCATTTTTCCATTGTTATTTTTAAGTATTGGTGATATTTTCAGTTGATTATGACATTATGTCATTAATGACATTAATAATTTAAATCATACTCTTCTAGGATTCCTTTTTTTTTTTATTAAAGCATCTTACTCTATGTCCCATATAGTAATTTGAACGGTGTTTGAAACAGGTATTGGAATTGATTTTTTTTTTTAATGCAAAGCAATGCATTTCTTACGTTCCTATCCAGAGAACTTACCACTTGAAATATTCCCTCTAATGAAGTCTCAGAAAGTCGTGTTTTTATAACTTGGTGCCATTGACTCAGTGATAGTAGTCTAAATAAACATTGTGAAGTAATTTGATAATGAATAAGTAGGAGGAAACACCATTGTTTAACCTCCAAACTATGCTAATAAGTAGGGTGATGGACTTGCCTTGCTGAATAATGGAACTGTTATTCTATCCCAGTGGGACTGTCTCCAGGGCCTCCTGGGAAGATTTGCCAGGCTGGGCTGTGTACTGCTCCCCAGTGCACTTTGCATAGCTTCCAGAATCTTGTTACAGCACATTTATCAAAGGAAATCGCAATTTGGATGAAGACCACATTCTCTACTCTTTCAAATGAGAAACATCCTTGCATGTTACTTCCATTTTACTTGTCTTACCTAGGTGAGACAGAATACTAATCTGGGAAAATAATCGTTACTACAAAGATCTACGACACTGAGAGAATTTTATCCCTTAGGCCATTTTTAATACTGTCAGAAAAAAAAAAGTGTATTTTCTTTATAAAGCCTGAGCATGCTAGTATATTATTATACACAGCATTAAGTTAAGGGTGTTTGAACAGTGAAAAGAGAAAGAATTGTAGTTATTCAACCCTGAATACTTAGGACATTTCATTTCTTTTTACAGCAACCATATTCAGTCAATAAAAGATCAAATGCTTTTGGTTACTGGACTGAAAAAAATCAAATCCTCCGAACTTTTAGCACTTGATGTTCCTTGAGTATTTGCTCTCAGCTATAGCTCATTAAATGAGCTGAGCCACCACTGAGTCTATAAATTGAAACAAAAGCAAAGAGCTCTCTCTCTCCCCTCTACCCAAAGTAACTGGCACCAAAGTGAAACACACTTAAGTCTGATTGTTTACAGGTCTTTTCTTGCACATAGTGGGCATTCTCCAGAATAAATGCATGTCCCAAAGCTGGCAGCCTTTCAATGACAATCTAATTAGGACTTCTCTGGGTAGGAGTGGTGGGATTGTGATTACTCGAGATGGAGGGGAGACTGCAGAAAAGGTAAAGGAAACTGGACAAACTGGGCAGTTTGCAATGGCACGACTTGCATTTACTTAACGGTTTTTCTTTAGGTTTATTTTTCTTATTCTTCTTCGTGCAAAAATGTAATATTAGGCACTATTCTAGGAATTTTATAAATACAGTATATAAACAACTCTATGAAATGAGTATTATCACTTATCTTCATACTAAGGGTGATGAACTGGGTCCCAAAATATACAGAACTAATAAGCTCTAGAGGTAGGACTTAAGCCCAGGGAATGTTAGCCTACAGTTGATCCTCTTAACTGGTACACTACACTACCTTTTGCCTCATTCTGAAGGGATGCTAGAGGAGGATCGCAAGGAATTTGAAGTGCATTGACCAGTATACAGCAGTCAAGGCATTCACACAACCCATTTGGCATTCACACAACCCATTTGTGCCATCTTCTTGTAGACACAACCTGTCGGTATGAAGTCTGTCTAATTAGCCTCTGCATTCTAGTGCAGGTAATTGCTGATTCATTCATTTTTAAACCAAATGTCAATCTGAGAGATGATACTGTTATTGTCACTGATTTTTCTATACCAAGCCGTTACTTTTCCTTGACTTTGTATCTTTTTTTTTTTTTTTTTTTTTTGACAGACAGAGATCACAAGCAGGCAGAGAGGGGAGGGGAAGCAGGCTCCCCGCTGAGCAGAGAGCCCGATGCGGGGCTCGATCCCAGGGTCCTGGGATCATGACCTGAGCTGAAGGCAGAGGCTTTAACCCACTGAGCCACCCAGGTGCCCCCTGACTTTGTATCTTAAATCAAGGAAAAGGTTTCCAGTTGTTGGGTCTTAACCAAGCCAAGATGATATTTCAGTAACAATTCTGCAACAGTCTCTAAACACAGGTTGGCTGTAGGGTTAAGTCTTAGTAATATATTCCAGTGCTGCTCTTTTAGGAATCTAAGTGTATGTGGTTTATCTGCTAGATATTGTGGAGGTGGAACCATTATAAAATTCTCAAATCTGATGGGGTGCCTGGATGGTTGAGCATCTGGCTCTTGGTTTTGGCTCAGTTGTGATCTCAGGGTCATGAGATCGAGCCCCAAGTTGGGCTCCATGCTCAGTGTATAATCTGCTTGGGACTCTCTCTTCCTCTTCTTCTGCCCCTTCCTCCAACCCCCCATCCACTGTCCTCACTTGCTCACTCTCTCTCTCTCTCTCTCTAATATAAATGAATAAATCTTTTTTAAAAAATTCTTAGATCTGAGTAATTGTACATGGAAAGCCCTTATTCCATCACTACAAACTAAAGTTCATTCAACTGTTATTTATTGAGCACCCATAAGAAACAGTGGTTATAAAAGTTAATTATCCTATCGAAATCCCAGCAGACTTTTTGCAGAAACTTACCAATTGATCATAACATTCATATGGAAACTCAAGGGACATAGAAGAATCAAAACAATCTTTTAAAAGAAGAAAGTTAGAGGACTCACGTTTCTTGATGCCAAAACCTAACTACAAATCTGCATTTATCAAGATGGTGTGTTACTGGAACAAGGATAGACATAGAGAACAATGGAACACAACTGAAATACAGAAATAAATTCTCAAAATTAAAGTCAATTGATTTTCAACAAGGTGCCAAGATAATTCAGTGGGGATATAGTAGTCTTTTCAAAAAATGGTGTCAGAACAACTAGATATCCACATATAAAAGAATAAATTTGAACCCATACCTCATATTTCACACCACACATAAAAATTAACTCAAAATAGACTAAAGATCTGATGTAGAGACTAAACTGTGAAACTCAACAGAAAACATAGATGCAAATCTTCATGATCTTGAATTAATCCATGAATTCTTAGCTATGACATCAAAAGCACAAACAACAGAAGAAATACATAGATAATCCAGACATCATCAAAATTAAAAAGTTTGTGCTTCAAATGACAACATCAAAAAAAGTCTAAAGGCAAGGAACACGGTGGGGAACATATTTGCAAATTGTATGTCTGATCAGGGACTTATATCTAGAATACATAAAGAACTCTTACAACTCATTGATAAAAAGACAACTCAGTTAAAAGGAGCAAAGAATCTGGATAGACATTTCTCCAAAGAAGATATACAGGTGGTCAATAAGCACATGAAAAGATGCTTGATGTGATGAATCATCATGCAAATCAAAACCCCACAATTTATCATTTTCACACTGATTAGAGTGGCGAGAATTTTTTTAAATATGTTGGCAAGGGTAAGAAGAAATCAAAACTCTCAGGCTCTGCCATTGGGAATATAAAACCGTGCAGCTGCTTTGGAGAACAGTCTATCAGTTTCTCAAATAGTTAAATACAGTGTTGCTATATGATCCAGCAACTCCACTTCTAGGTTCATGAAGGTACCTACAGGAATTGAAAACAATGTCAGCACAAGAGCTTTCACACAACTGTTCATAGCAGCACTATGCATAATGGCCAAAGAATAGAAACAACCCAAATATCCATCAACTGATGAATAAACAAAGTGTGGTCTATCCATACAATGGTATATTATTTGGCAAAAAGCGGGGAGGGTAATGAGCAGAGTACTTATATGTTCTATGACCTAGATGATAGGCTTCTTTTTAAATAAAAGAAGCTAGTCACAAAGGACCACATTTTCTTTCTTTTTTTTCTTTCTTTTTAATGAGAGAGGGTGTGAGCAGAGGAATGGCAGCGGGAAAGGAGAGAGAGAATCTTAAGTAGGCTCCATGCCAAGTGTAGAGCTCGACACAGGGCTCAGTCTCATGACACTGAGATCATAACTTGGGCCAAAATCAAGAGTCAGATGCTTAACCAACTGAGCCACCCAGGGGCTCCAACAAAGGACCACATATTATGTGATTCCATTTATATGAAATGTCCAGAATAGGCAAATCTGTAGAGACAGAAAGTAGATTAGTGGTTGCATAGGGCCAGAGGAGAAAGGGAGAATGGGGAGTGATGGCTAAGAGAGGTGGGATATCTTTTGGGGACATTGACAGTGTTCTAAAACTGATTAGGGTGATGGTTGAATATGCTAAAAGCCATCAAATTTTGCTCTTTAAATGGGTGAATTATGTCATACGTGAATTATATCTCAAAAAGCTGATTTTTAAAATAGTGAGCTGTACTGATAAAAATCCGTGCCTTTATGGTGCTTATCATCTAGTAGGGGTAATAAAATGTTAGGTGATCATAAGAGCTATAAATAAAAATATGGCGTTAGAGAGTAATGGGGGACATCACGGTGTACTAGCTTATTGTAGAGAGAGGCCACTGATGGCCTTTCTAATGAGCTGAACTGAAGAGCTCTATATGGTCCATAGAACATTTCAAGGAGTTTGTATTTTATTTTAGATGAAATGGGAATCCATTAGAGGGGTCAGGACAAGGAGCTGATGTGATAGGAATCTGTTTAAAAGGATCGTGCCATCTGCTGTGTTAAGAATAGGTTATCGGTGGGCAAGAGAAGAGGTAATGAGGCCAATTCAGAAGCTATTTCAGTAATCTTGGCAAAAATCCTGGTGACTTGGACCAAGTGGTAGTAGCAGAGATGACGGAAAGAAGTGAGATACACATTGGTAGAGAGAGATATTTTGGAGATCAAATAAACATGATTTGGGACATGAGAGGAAAGAGGAAACAAGGATGATTCCTGAGATTTTTTTTACCTGAACTATCGGAAATATGGAGTGATTTACTGGGATGTTTGGTTACAGAGGGGTAGAATGGTGGAGGGAAAGATCAAACTGAAATGATAAATTACAGTCAAAATATGAATTATAGGGTGGCTGGGTGGCTCAGATGGTTGAGCATCTGCCTTTGGCTCAGGTCATGATCTTCGGGTCCTAGGATGGAGCCCCATATTGGTCTCTCAGACAGGGAGTCTGCTTCTCCCTCTGCTTGTGCTTTCTCTGTCTTTCTCTCTCAAATAAATAAAGAAACATGAATTACATCATGATGAGAGTGACTAATGAGATGAAACCGACGTCAGTATACCACACTTAAAATTCTGTCCAAAAGGGACTCCATTACTACCAGACTTAAAAATAACAAGTCATATTAGAGTACTTAAAATATTTAAATATTAGTAACTCATGTTTTATAAATTCCAAACATAATGCATTTTTTTTAAATTAAAGCAGTATGAGAAGTATTAAACAAAATAGCAGAGCTTCTCTCTCCCTCCCCTCAACAGGAGTCACCACCTTTAATAAGTTAGTGTTTTGCTCTTATTGACATTTTTGTAGGCATATATTCAAATATTATATGAGATATTAAAGGATGTTTAATAATGCAAATTTTAAAATTCTCTAAAAATATTGTGGTATTTTACAAATGTACTAAAAAATGAGTATTTACAAAAATCCATTTGTCGTACAACTTGATAGACAATAACTATGTAATAGAATCATGCCATGTAAAAAAAAAATGTAAGACTATGTTTCAATGCTTAAGATTACATTAAAAATTTAATACACAGTGCAGAGGGTAAGTTGGCTTACTTTTTAAAGTTCAGTTATCTTTCAACTTCATTTTAAGTTCAGTTCTTTATGCCATTTTCTGGTGTGTTATTTCTCTCTCTCTCTCTCTCTCTTTTTTCTAACAGACTTTATTTTGTGGAGCACTTTTATGTTTATAGCAAAAGTGAGTGGAATGTACAGAGTTTCCATATACTGCCTGTCTCCCCCAACACACAACCTCCTCCACTATTGATATCCTTAACCACAGTGGTACATTTGTTACAGTCGATTAACCTACATTGACACATCATTAGCACTGGAAGTTCATAGTTTCCGTTACATTTCCTTTTTGGTTTTCTACATTCTATGGGTTTTGACAAATGTATTGACATATATCCACCATTCTATCATAATGGTTTCACTATCTGAAAAGTCCTCTGTGCTCTGCCTACTCATCTCTCCCTCTCCCCCTCAGTCTCTGACAACCACTGATCTTTTCCTGTCCAGAGTTTTGCTTTTTCTAGAATGTCATACAGTGAGAACCATTCAGTGTGTAGCCTTTTCAGATAGTTTTCTTTCACTTAATAACATGCATGTAGGTTTCTTCCCTGTCTTTTCTTGGCTTGATCGCTTATATCCTTTTGAGCACTGAGTAACGTTCCAGTAATGTCTGGATATACCTCAGTTTGTTAATCCATTCACCTGCTGAGGGATGTCTTGGTTACTTCCAAGCTTTGACCATTTTTAGTAAAGCTGCTATGAACATCTACTTGCCAGTTTATGTGTAGACATAAATTTTCACTTCATTTGGGCAAACACCAAGGAGTGCTCGGGGAGGAAGAACACCAAGGAGTACTCTAGGAAGGAACCCCTCTTAGGGTTCCTGGCTGGGCCTGAAAATTCAGCATACTAAGACAGGGGCACCTGGGTGGCTCAGTCAGTTAAGCATCTGCCTTTGGTTCAAATCATGGTGCCAGGGTCCTGGGATGGAGCCCCATGTTTGGGTCTCTGCTCTCTTCTCCCTCTCCATCTGTCTACCTTTCTGCTTCCTGTGCTCTCTCTCCTTCTCTCTCTCTCTCTCTCTCTGTCAAATAAATAAAATATTAAGACAGATTAAGAGGAGAAAACCATACAATTTTCTTTAATATAAAGTTTTATGTGGCATGAGAGCCTTTGTAAGGAAATTAACCCCCCAAATGGTTAAATCTGAATTTTTATGCTAGTTTTGATGAAGAATGGAAAGTTGTGAGAAGATAAATAGGGCAAAGAGTATGAGGTGAACTAGGGCCTGTAGTGAACCAAGGCCTGTTCATTTAGATTCCTCTCTGTGTCCCTCCATCTTCAAAGACAAGGATACTTCTTTCCTCCCAGTATGGGGAACATCCCTTACGAGAGGGGTTTTTTTTACCTGTTTCAGGGGAAGATCATAAGGTCTTTCCTGCACATGCCATTTTTCAAATTCCCTTAACCTGAAATATTCAATGTGCCGAAGTGCCATATTTTGAAGTAGTGTCTTCTGAATCCCATCAGCATACTGTATTGTGTGGTAATGGTCTGTTTAATTTTGTAAGGAAATGCCAAACTCTCCATTGTGGACTGAATGCTTGCACCCTCCCCAAATTCATATATGGAAATATTATCCCTACCCCCTTTCCCAGTGTGATGGTATTGGGAGAGTTTTAGGAGATAATTAGGATAAAATGAAGGCAGGTAGGTGGAATTCTCAAGGATGAGACTTAGTGGCCTTATCAGAAACTTGTAAGAGAGAGCATGCTTCCCCTCTCTTCTCTCTCCATGTGATGTTACAATGAGAAGTTGACAGTCAGAATCCCAGAAGCGGGTTCTCACCAGAACCTGTTCATACTGGTACCCTGACCTTGGACTTCAAGTCGCGAGAACTGCATGATGTAAATAAATATCTGTTGTTTATAAGCCTCCTAGTCTATGGTACTTTGTTATAGCAGCCTGAACTGACGAGGTTCAGGCTTCTAAAGTGGCTGTACCATTTCACTTTCTCACTAGCAATGAATGAGAATTCCTGCTGGTCCACATCCCCATCAGCCTTTCATGGTGTCAGCATTTTGGATTTTAGCCATTCTGATAGGTATGAGGTGGTAGCCTGTTATTGTTTTAATTTGCAATTTCCTAATGACATAGGATGTAGACTGTCCTTCCATATGCTTATTTGTCATCTTCAGGTCCTCTCTGGCAAAGTGTTTCTTCAGCTTTTCTGCTCATTTTTAATTGGGTTGTTCATTTTTTTGTTTTTGAGTTTTAAGAGTTCTCTGTATGTTTTGGATAACAGTGCTTATTGAATATGTCTTTTGCAAATGTTTTCTCCTGGTCTCTAGCTTATCTTCTCATTCTCTGAAGCCTGTTTATTTTTTTAAGCTTCAGACTGTTAGTTCAGTGAAGTGACATACCAACTGGAAAATTTTTATTTGTTTGTTTGTTTGTTTATTTTAAATATTTTATTTATTTATTTGAGAGAAAGATAACGAGCATGAGCTGGGGGGAGAAGGGGCAGGGGTGGGAAGGAGAAGCAGGCTCCCTGCCTAGCAGGGAGCTTGATGTGGAGCTTGATCCCAGGACCCTGAGATCATGATCTGAGCCAAAAGCTGATGCTTAACTGACTCAGCCACCCAGGTGACCCCAAGTGGAAAAATTGTAATTTCTACCACAAAATCGCATTTTTTCCCTTATGTATTAATTGGAGGATTTTTCCTGCCATTCTCCACCTATTCCCTCAAACTTAATTCCTCGAGTTGCCTAGAGTCATTTTTCACACACTTCTCTAAAAAGTCTGGGTCCCAAGATTTCCCACATAAGAGCAGTCCTGTTACATGTTGCCCTTTGAACCTTGGCTGTCATATAGAAACATAGCGGAAATCTCTTCACTTTTGTAGACCTATAGTCCTTTTACATTTCCTTTTCCTGAGCCAGTTTCCCATTTGCTTTCATAGTTTTCATAGTCCCCTCAAAGCCATAAAATTAAAATATAGCTTAATTTCATAGGCAGGGGAGACAACGATTTGGGTGTGATTGTTTTCACATAGAATATGGTACTAGGGCTAACAACAAAGCAAATTCATCTCCTTGTTTATATTGCCATTTTCAGGCATTAGCACCCTACTTAATAACAGACAATTTAAGGAAGTTGGTGGAATGATGGCTGGTGCATGAGGACATTTATTTAGATTTCAAAATAGTTTGAAAAAACCAAAGCAAGAATCTAAAGCTCGGTATCAAACCTCTGTGTTTTCAAGGCATGTCTGCGGAAATGATCAGACATATGGAATACTGAGAAGTCCTGTTCATATAGGGTAATCTGTGGAAATCAAAGAAGAGCGGAAACCATTCTTATCCAGTAAACAGTGTTAAGCCTCATCTCCTAAAGACCTGCCTCTCCAGAATAAATGGAAAAGCTAACCTCGGTGTTGTGGCAGAACACACATGTGTCATGTGACCGGCACAAGCAGAAAGACGCTGTTCAGGCGACAATGACTGAAGCCAGCCTGCCAGACGAGCTTGTTTTTCAGGTTTCAACTTGCTCATGTGAGAGGTATTTAGACTTACCCTACTCTGGATAAATCAGCTCACACAGCAAGGAAAACATATTCAGATGAACACATACACGATACCAAAAGCTAAATGACGCAAGAGGAACAAAAGTGACTTCTGAGCTTTCAGACGGAGGGAGTTCTGTCCATCGTACAGATGCCACCAGACAGACTTCTAGGAGATGATCATGAGCTGGGTCTTAACAAAGGAAAGGACATCAGTGGAGTTGGCTGGAGAAGGGTGTTTTGGATGAAGGGGCTTCTTATAGAAAATGTATGGACATAAAAGTCTCTGTCCTCTGGTCCTGTTTGGGGAAAGAAGACCAGTTCACGTTGGCTGGCACTAAAATATACATGAGGACATAAGGGAGAAGACAAAAGGGATATGGGAGAGAACATCAGGACTGTTGTATTCATCATCTTCTGTTGCATGACGAATTACTCCCAAATTTAGCAGTTTCGGGCAAATCTAATTATTATTTCATGGTTTCTGTGGGTCAGAAATTCTGGTGTAGTCTGGCTGGGTGACTCAGGCCCAATCAGGCTCTCCCAGGAGACTACAGTTAAGGTAGCTGTGAATCTGGGTCGCAGTTACCTGAGGCTTGTCGGGGGCTAGAAGTTCCATTTCTGAAGTCACATGGCTGTCAGCCAGATATCTCAGTTCATTTCCATGTGGGCTTCTCCATGGCGGCTGCTTCCCTCCAGAGGGGCTACGGGAGAGAGAAAGACCAGAACAGAAGCTACAGTTGCATTTCCTGGTCTTGGAAATGACTGCCCTCCCTTCTCCTGCTTATTGCTGGTCACACAGCCCAACCCTCCTATTGTGGAGGCTTGGAGTAACTGCGGACCTCAGGAGGTGTAGATCATTCAGGGCCATTTTCAAGTCTGACTGGTGCAACGATGGTTACAGTTGTGCAGATGGGGCCCTGCACATTTCACAGGCACTACATTCATATTGTAGACATTATGGAAGGACTTTTGAGCCGCAGAGCCTATGAACAGATAAACAGAACTTTATGCCTCCCAGAATGTACTTAGTGACATCCACACTCATGCATTAGGTAAATGGTAGAATGAGTGGATGGCAGGGTGCTGAGCTAGAGGGCTACTTGAGGTCTAGATGAGATCTAATAAAGTCCAGCTGGGATGGAAGCAGTGGGATGGGAAAGAAGGGCCAGATGCCCATGTCAATAGCATGAAGGCTGACTCAACAGAACTTAGTATCTATCTCCAGAATAGTTCGAGCAGAGGTCTGAATGACGTCTAATGCACATGGATGCGCTCTATGTGCACGAATATGTGAAAGACATTAAATACTTGATACTCAGGTGGCTGGCAAATAGAGAAACGACATCTTTATAAAGATCTATTCAAATGGAACAGAGTTTCAAGGACTAGTAGCTCTGAAGTACTTCCCTTTTTTTAAACTTGATCCTAGCAGGTCATCTAATTCATGAAAGCAAAATAAGGGAAAGAATAGAATACACTGTGCTCTTTCCAGTCCCTTTGCTCGTCACCAGGGCATTTCACTCCTCACCTGCTCAGAAAGCCGATCAGCCAACAAACCCCTGGGCCAGGGCCCGGAACTGGCATCCACTCTGGCTCTTGGATGTAAGTCAGAGCAATTACAGGTTGTGGATTGTGGAGATACTGCAGGTTGCTCGAAAATGTTAAGTAGGTCAGACCATCCTGTGAAGCATAGGCTGCCAACTTCTTCATTAGGAAGGAGACCAGTTATTCAATTATTCATATTTGACATCTGTTTCTGGAGTTCAGGGCGGTGTGATGGAGATTCGGAGTCTTAACCAAAATGAGTCGAGACCCTGCCCTCTGGAGACCCACAGTCTAGAAGGGACGTAGCCATAAAAGTCTAGGTTGGGAGGGTACTGCGGCATACCATGCAGCACGAATCTCATGATAACACAGCTTGAGCAGCCCATCCATGTATTTTTGGATCTCTCACTAATAGCAAAGTTGAGGAGTGGTTACCCAAAAAAAAAAAAAAGGGCTGTCAGCAGGAAGCTGGTATTTCCAGGCCAGCATCCAACTGCCAAGCTGGCCCATGACACTATATATAGTTTAGGTGTTCTAAAACCATGCTCTAAGAACCGAAATATCACGCCCCACTTTTTATCGTGTCTAGAAGAATTAGTTAAAATCATAGCAGCTCCCTGGATGAAGAGAGCATAAAGATTCTCTTAACTGGGATGGCTGAAAGTCATCCACTTGTCCACAGGTAGGCAAAAATACCAACGTGTCAAGAAGCTAGCAGAAAGATGCAATGTCACAAGTAACTTTAAAGGTCAGGGGCAGGTCGGCGCTACCCTGCAGGCTGGCCGAGTAGAGTTGTGGTAATCAGGCTGATGATGAGGGGCAGCTCCTCTGGGAGCAAGCTGAGCTACAACTAACTGAGCAGGAGAAGAGTGGAGGCCTGGAGAGTGGAGGAGATGATAAGTAGGACAATGATGACCTCCGCAGGCTCCCCAGAAAGGGGTAGGACTGAGATCCTTCCATCCTGCAGGAGCATGCTACCAGCAAATCCTGGAGAGAGCTTAACTGAAGAAGGACAAGCTGGGGATTCCAGTAAGGTTGCCAGTAGTGGGACCTCGCTAGTGCTAGGAGGTATAGTAGAGTCAGCAGCATGGTTTCATGACGTTGAGAAGAGGCGTGAAGGCATGGGCCACACTACAATGTTCCAACTCGTCTGGAGAGAGGGAAGAAATGGCCACTAGAACGAGGAGATGACTTCTTCCATTCAGAATAAGCACCCTTCGTGGACAGTCCTGAAGCATCTTGTCTGTCTCACAGCACCGGGTTGTACATGCCTCCTCATTTGTATGTGATTATACTGCATAGATTATACTCTTCTTCGTGTATCCATTATTTCTCTATTTGCATTACCCAGCACAATGTTTGGCCCACAGATATCATTAGATGTTTGTTAAATGAAGCCGTAATTGGACAACCTGTTGATGGGTTTTGTTGGAGTGTAGGTCGTAGGGGTGTGAGTCACGGGACAATAGATCAGGAAGACAAGAGCAAATGCGTTGGGAATATTTATCATTTCTCTAACATCTGAACCACCCATCTTCTCCTTGGAGGAATTCCCAGTTTCCTCGCCAGAATTCACCGTTTTTGAGTCATGGAAGGAAGCAGATCCCTCCTGCCATTAAAGATGACCCATCTGCAGGGTGCCTGGGTGGCTCAATGGGTTAAAGCCTCTGCCTTCGGCTCAGGTCATGATCCCAGAGTCCTAGGATCAAGCCCTGCATTGGGCTCTCTGCTCAGCGGGGAGCCTGCTTCCCCCCTCTCTGCCCGCCTCTCTGCCTACTTCTGATCTCTGTCTGTCAAATGAATAAATTAAAAAAAAAAGAAAGATGACCCATCTGCTAACTGCTCTTTCCCAAGCTCCCCTGTGGGTCAGGCATGGGTGTGTGACCTAAGGTTCGCCAGTCAGAGGCATTCACCCCCCTTGGTTTTTGAATAGGGAGCTTGTAAAAAGCAAGGACAGAAAAAAATCCACAATATCACTGGTGACACTTACAGGATTTTGTGTCTGGGGCAACAGTAGGGTGGTGGCTGCCACAGAAGACAGAATACCCAGGGCAACAACCTCAGTGGTGGGAACCACCTCTTCTCAGGTTCGGTATGATTTTGAGAATTCGTTCTGGCAGCCTCAGCTTCTGAGCCTCGTTCTCCAGCCCTCCCAGCAATTTTGTGATCTGCCCAATATCCTTTTTTAGAAATTCCTTTTTTTTTTTTTTTTTCCAATCCACCAGAGTCAGTCTCTGTAACTTGCCACGTGGAACCCTCACAGATACGGGGTTAAACCCTGGGGGACCAGGTTAGAACTTTCCAATATTATCTGCAGGCAGCAGGGAACCACTTATAGCTTTTAAGGGGATTGTGACAATCACAGAAGGGCCCTGAGAAGATCAGACTGGCAGCAGCGTGTAGCATGAACCGGAGGAAGATGAGTCTAGAAGAGAGAGCAGGGAGGAAGCTTTTGCACCGCTACAGGTGAGAAGTGATGCGGTAATGAGGGACTGAACTAGTGATTTGGAACCACTCAGATGGTCTCCAGACAGAGGTCCATTTCTGATTCCCTTTCTGGTTTTCCGCAGGGACAGAAGGCTAAGTGAAGGGAAAATTGGGCTTCCATGAGAAATACGTTCTTTCGATCCCCCCTTTCCCGATTCGCTGATTCTGGTCTTAGTCTTCAAGCTACATTGCAACTCTGCACTTGGTAGACAGCAATAATGATGCAAAGTGATTCTTGTGCACAGACACATAAATTCTGCCCAATGGAGTTTCCGCTGGCTCTCTTCCTTCCGGTTTGGCGGCCCTTTGCATGTTTCTCATCTATAAATGGAATCTCAAAAACAAACAAACAAACAAAACTTCTCCCTTGAACCTGTTAAACAGCTCACAGGTTTCATCATTAGAGAAACAAATCAAATCTTTAACTTGTGTTCGTCTTTAGACCTGAGACTCAGATTTAAATCTTTTCATAAAAAAAATGTTAACAGCCTTCATTTCTTTGTAAAATGCTTCGCGAAACAAACCCCACGTGTAGATAAACGACTGTTATCCCTGTCATCCTGCATTTGTGTTTGGCACTGGAGGTAAATTTCTAGTAAATGATAGGAGTTACCTGAAAGAGGGCCACTTGCCAAGTGCAAAGGCCAGTGTTTAGAAAGTTAAGTCCAAATAAAATAACAAAGGCCTGGTGCATCTTTGCCTTCCATTAGGACCCTAAGAGTTCCCACTGTGAGCTCACTTCTCTTTTCCCGTTATTTTTGGCCTATTCCTGAAAATAGCACTTTTGCTTATTGCAGAAAAAAACATCATGTTAGGTGACAGAAAGGACTGCCATTACTTCTGTTTTATCAGTGGTTATGGAAAAAAAAAACTAGATATTTGGTTTTCGTTGTTGTTTTAGACTTTATTTGTTTATTTGAGAGAGAGACAGCTCGAGTGGGGTAGGGAAGGAGCAGAGGGAGAAGCAGACTCCCCACTGAGCAGGGAGTCTGATGCGGAGCTCCATCCCAGGACCCTGAGATCATGACCTGAGCCGAAGGCAGACTCTGCTTAACCGATCAAGCCACCCAGGTGCCCCTGTTGTTGTTTTTATTAAGTAAGCTTAATGCCCAACATGGGGCTTGAACTCATGACCCTGAGATCAAGAGTCGCACACTCTGGTGACGGAGCCAGCCAGGCACACCTGGGGAATTTGTTTTTTAAGAATGGAAACAGGCAAATAATTATTTCACACAAAGTTAGCTCGTTCCTACGTAAAGTGTTTGTCACCCAGTGTCCCAAGTGCGCAGATGATCCAGGAGAAGGGTGGAAGGGATTAAAGTCGCTGCATAGCTAATAGAATCCTAAATAGATTGCAATCAGTATGAAGGGACGTAGGTGATTGTGTTTATAGTGCCAACCTTATGGCTGCACGCCAAATTCCTTTCAGTGGACTCCAAGGAAATGACCCAATTCCACGGTTACATTAGAATTTTGCTATATGCAGTATTGCTTAAAATAAGTGGGCCATGAGCTGAAAGTGAGAAGTCTTTGAATCACTTTCATAGGAATGGAATTTCATTTGTCCTACAATCATAAAATGTAGGCTAACAGTGCAGGATACCCTTCTCTGGGTTCATGGATACTGATCTATTCTTTTACACAGATAGATCTCAGAAGCTAACATTCAGAAATGTGCTCACACAATATGTCACAATATGTTGTTTAACAGAAATATAGAAAAAAGTCGTATCTGCTGCACACGGGGAGTGTCATTAATACATGCGAGTTCCTCCCAGGCTTCTGACTTGGCAGTGGGCTGGCGAGAACCACTTACTTAAGCAATTCCTCACTCTTAGCTTTCGCTTGTTGCTCTTGGCTTCAGCACAAAGCTGCTTTCAAAAGCAGGTGACAAAATGAAGTCTATAAAGGCTCAAGTATGCGACCTTGCCTCGGGTCATTTGTAACTTCGCAGATTGTGGGTAAGAAAAAAAAAATGTAAGAGCATTAATAGGCTGATGTCGGGTTTTTTTCAACCCAGCTTGAATAGGGGGTGTTTCTCCGAAAGAACCTCGCCATCCATAAAGCAAGGCTTAAGGCAGACTGCCTGTGTGCAAATTATGACTCCGCCATCCCCACGCTGTTTGACCCTGAGCAAATTGCTTCAACCTCCTATGTCTCGGTTACTCATCAGTAAATCTTAGAGTCCTTATGAGGCGTGAATATGTAAAGTGCTTCGAATGAAGTCTGGTCTGAAGAAATGCTGTCAGAGTGTTTGCTGATATTCTTAAGACCCAATTTAGTGGTTGAAAAAAAAGCATTCTTAAAAGCTGGGACTCAGCACCTTTCTGACCTTCCGGGGGAAAGGAGTTTTCTCAGTTCTGCTGATAGTGAAGGAAGAGCAAGATGGCGGCCTAGTCACATCTCTGTTCTAGTATTTCCTCTCTCCCTTCCACACTGGCCACGTTTCTGGGAATAGTGCCCAATAATGAGAATAACTTGTTGGCAGGAGCCTCCCATAAGATGGGAAAGGGAAGGCCCATGGGCTCGAGCCCATCCTTGACAGGAAATTTCCTAACTCTTCCTCAGCTCAATAAGAATGATCGACATTTCTTCTGATCACTTTTTTGGCAAATCCCAGTGCATCTCACCCCAGAATTGTAAGCACAGTACTGCAAATACCACTGTCTTTTATCTCTCTGGCTGAATAGTTGAGAAGTCTGAGAGAGGTCCTTATGTCCTCAGGCTTGTCTTCAAGTGTCAGTCCTCTAAGAGGCAGACAGACTTTCTGCTCCTGGAACAGGCTGTCCACTGTTAGCATTCCACTGTTGGCATTCTGCTAACAGGGTCAGCATTCCAGCGGTAACCCCACTAGTATGCTGTGCGGAGAAATGGGCATTGCCTCTCAGGATTCCTGTACCCTGAACAGGAGGAGCTGGGGAGGCGTGGGAAGCATTCACCCAGAGCTTGAATGAGTCACATAACTTCACATAACTTGCAACACAACCTTTGTTTAACATTCAAGTAAGATTCCAGGGATAAGAGGCAGAGAGGGAGAGAGAGAGAAAGTTAAGTAAGCTATGGTGAGGACAGCCTAAAGGTCAAAACTGTAATATTAAATAAATCTTACAAGATTTTATAAACCCTAATTTATTGTCTATGTGCAACTGACATTTTAGCTCTTGGTTTAATACCAGGCACTTCAAAGTATTCTTGTAGAAGAATGGTTGATAACCCTCTTACACAGTATAATTGGAATTCTGCATGTTAGAACATTTGGTTTCTGAAAGATTTTTGTAAATGTTAATAGCTGTCTTTTAAAATGGTGTAAGTGTGAAATGCTATGAAAAGCAAAGGTTTAAATGTCACTCTGTCTATAATTTTCATATTGTAAAAACTAAATAAGTTTTTTTTTAATGGAAAACCTAAAAGCCTACTGCAAGTTTGAAGATATCAACCCATTCATTCTTCTTTTTTGAAATAGATATGACATTTAACTAAATAAGCCAAATTTAGAACTAAAAGTAATCTGTTTTTTTTTCTAAAATTTACTATTGAACATTTAGCCTAAACTGAAAGGCAGTTAGCTTTAGAGAGTTCCCCACTTTTCCCCATGTTGCCTGAGATTATGACTAAAGATCTGTCTCTAAAGCCTGCATCCAATGAGGCCCTCACGTACACACGGTCACTACCACCTGCGTTTTTATTCATGACCTGGTGGTCTGACTGAGTGGGTATGTGGGTTCTCAGGGCAGTGGTGAAGTCGGCTTCCTCAGGTTGACTGAATGATCTGGCCATTATGAAATGTGAAAATAGGGACGCCTGGGTGGCTCAGTTGGTTAAGCGGCTGCCTTTGGCTCAGGTCATGATCCCAGGGTCCTGGGATCGAGTCCCGCATCAGGCTCCTTGCTCAGCGGGGAGCCTGCTTCTCCCTCTGCCTCTGCCCGCCACTCTGTCTGCCTGTGCTCACTCCCGCTCTCTCTGACAAATAAATAAATAAAATCTTTGAAAAAGAAAAAAAAAAAAAAGAAATGTGAAAATACTACCCCTTCCTTACCCATTCCCAACCCCCACTTTTTCTTTCTTTCCTTCTTTGTGGTTTGCATTCTCATATTCACTGCACAAGGGGAAAAGTGTTCATTTTCCTCCCTTAACTCTGTGTGTGAATCTGAATTATGCACAGTACTTAGCAGCCTGAGGATACAGGACAAGACTGAGCATCTTGGAAATTAAAAAAAAAGGGACGTCTGGGTGGCTCAGTGGGTTAAGCCGCTGCCTTCGGCTCAGGTCTATGATCCCAGAGTCCTGGGATCGAGTCCCGCATGGGCTCCTTGCTCGGCAGGAAGCCTGCTTCTCTCTCTGCCTCTGCCTGCCTCTCTGCCTGCTTGTGTGCTCTCTCTCTCTCTCTCTCTCCTTCTCTCTGACAAATAAAAAAAAAAAAAAAAAGAAATTAAAAAAAAAATTACCTGGAATAAGATCTGCTCAGATCTCATGTTTACCTAAATGCACTAGCATAGTACTAAAAAGTGGGATTGGTTGTGTGGGTACCACTAGAAATTGGCCACTCTTCCTCAAGTACCAGAGGTTGCAAAGGAATCAATTAATAAAAATGTGAATGAGATGACATTCAGGAGTTATCCTATAGTACAGTGTGCTTGTGACTGTGCTTCACTCTGTCTTGCAGATTGGAAGAGAAAGATCCCAGCTTGAACACCAGAAGTCCGCACAGATCATACCCTAATCTCCCTTGTTCCTATAAGCACATACACTACATCTCAGGGTCTCTCTGGCCTTGTGCAGCAAACCAGGGAAGGCTGGTTGAGTACTGCTGTTTTAATATAGACTAAGGCTAATAAAAAAAAATGAAATCTTGCCATTTGCAAGGATGTGGTTGAAACTAGAGGGTATTATGGTAAGCAAAGTAAGTCAGTCAGAGAAAGACAATTATCATATAATTCCACTCATAGGTAGAATTTCAGAAACAAAACAGAGGACCAGAGGAGAAGGGAGGGAAAACTAAAATAAGATGAAATCAGGAGGGAGACAAACCATAAAAGACTCTTAACTCTAGGAAACAAAATGAGGGTTGCTGGAAGGGAGGTGGGTGGGGGGATGGGGTAACCGGGTGATGGACGTTAAGGAGGGCACGTGATGTAATGAGCACTGGGTGTTATATACAACTGATGAATCACTGAACTCTGCCTTCAAAACTAATAATACACTATATGTTAAATAATTGCATTTAAATTTAAAAAATATATAGATATATTACATATACACACTTAGGCTATTTTCATAGAATCATGTATAGGTTTCATTAATTGTCCCTCAGCCTTTAACTCTGAATAGAAACCAGTTTTAGGCTAAGCCAATATTAAAGGCAGAGTCAAGAGGCACAGTACTTACTACTGGGATAAATTAGGGGTGGATATAACCTGATCCCCCTTCACCATAACTTTGACCTAATAATACAGCTTAATAATATCACTCTGACCATAAACTGGATGCTTTGCCTCCTACTTCTCCATAGTGAAAAAAAAAAAAGCATCCTTCCATATGAAAATGGGATTTTTTTTGAAGGGGGGGG
>ML112052.1:0-10036 GCA_003697995.1 Taxidea taxus jeffersonii
AATCGATATTTCTGCTTCTCTCTGGACATTTTCGCCTTTTGTATCTTCCCAGATTTATCTGAGAATAGGATATTTTCCCTGTTGAGGGGACTTTCAGAATTCTCTGCTTAGAAGAGTTGGAGAGAGACAAAGCTAGGTAACATTTCACTGAAGTTAAATTCTGCCTACCTTCAAGGATGTTTCCAGAAAGCATGCTAACTTGCAAGGAGTCTATCAGAATTAATCTAGAGATGCTTTCTGAAAATTGCCAAGGGCCCTTGAGTAACATGATCTCCATTTCATCATTTGAGAAGGCCTTAAACATACTTGTTTTTCACCCCCTCCATCACTCCTGGTTAGCTGATAGGCTAGGTCCTTTCCTTTTTACTGGGTTAAATGAGTTACATCACTGTACAACATTTCCCAAAGTCAGGAATTAAATGTGTTATGAGGGTTGAAACATTTAACTTAAAGCATGAAAATTCTTTATTGTTCCATCTCTTGTCCTCCCTAATAACTTATTAATTGCCACTCAGGCTGAATTGCACTGGGTCTGTCTGCAAATCAAATGGATTTTGTAACATTCCATAATGCTTCTGCTTCCCAATGGTAATTAAAGCTGTTGTGTGACATTAAAAAGCAGTTCTGCTAAGAATTAGCTCTATTTCCCTCAAATGTATCCACTAAGGGATCTTTACCAGCTTTTCAACTTCAGGGTTGAGAAAGGGAGTGAAGGGAGCCTCAAGGTAAGTAGAATCGAGCACCAAAAGCAAATAAGACCAGACTAATAACATTTTTAAAAAACTGTTTCAATACTTACCTGGCAGGGAAGATACCATGATCACAAAAAACTGTTTCAAAGAAATATTGCAAGATGGGACAAATAAGAGCATCACACAATCACATGCATTCATCATGTTAGCGATACTGGTCCAGTGAACCGATCCTAACATTTTACGGGGAAAGGCGTAAACTCCACTTCATGAGAATCTTCTATGGCCATGTCATTGTACTTCTTTGAGAGCATTCACTATTGAGAACAGTCACTATCCTCACAGCAGCTCTGTAAGGAATCCAAAGTTTAGGGAAGGTTGAGTGATAAGTTCAGTGCATACTTGATTTCATCTCCCCACTGATTGCTTCTACCACTTCCCAGCCGTGTATTGTCTTGCAAGGTGTTCATGTAGGGCCTTGCTACTCAAAGTGGAGCCCAAGAATCAGCATCAATGGTGGCATCATCCAGACACCTGTTAGAACTAGAGAATCTCGGGCCATACCCCAGACACGCCAACTCACTTTAACAATAACCTGAGAGACCCGTATTCCCCCATCCATTCGGGTAACATAGTTTGCAGCAACCCTGAGCCAGGACTGAGAGTGTGCTTTGCTTCCAACGGTGATTTTGAGACCCTCAAAGATGGGGAAAATATCCCTGAGACTTTCACAGAGCACTTTTCAGAAGAGTCTGGGCATGATGCAGCCTGGAAAACAGACAGTAAAATTAATAAACAGGAAATCCCCCTCTGAGCACTTTGTGGCCACTCTGCCTGGCTTGGTAGGGATCTACACATGGTTTTTTCTGAGGGTGAAGAAATAGTGCTGACCAAGTGTTCTGCTGGGAAAACATTTGAAAGTGCAACAGGGCACAGCAAACACTCTGTTACTCATCAGAGTGTGGTCAGGGAGAAAAAGGAGGACCTTTTCGTGAAGAACCAAAGGCTCATCTCCAAAAGAGAAGTTGCCTTATTTGTTGGACACACACAGTTTACTATTTTACAAAGATGTTAAAATCCTGAATGGTGAAACTAGACTGAATCTTATTTAATCTTTCTTTGATGATTTCTGATCTTGTTCCTTAAGGTCCTCGTTACAGGTTATGACCTGAGCTTTGTTGTCAAACAGTGACTCCTGCAAAGGGTTTTCCTCTATAGAAAGGTGGTCTCTCATTTGTACAGGTGAATGGAATGGTGCCTATTATGATACAGGAATTCAAGAAATGTGTGACATTTATAGCCAACACCTACATGTATCACTGGCCTGTCCACTGTTCATGGAGTTGGAAAGTTGCTTGCTCCCACAGAGTGTTGCATTGGGAATGAACCTGCTGTCCTGTGAGGAGAGTTGAGTCTTGCCCTGGTGCTTCGTGAATGAGACGACTTGCCCGGATGGAAAGCGGGCTCTGGTCCCCTGTGATGCTCCTTTCAGTGATTTGGACATCTCCCCCACCCCGCCATTTCTGACATGCACTAATGCCACGCTCTTCTTCAAGGCCCCATCATCATCTCAGAGAGATGTAATGCTGGCACAGCTAATGATCTTGATGTAATGCTGTCGGGAAATGGTGCCATTATTAATTAGGGCTATCATTTCCCTAATCTTGTCCAACTTCTGAAAAATCATCAGTGTTCATTAAATTGCTTCTTGGCTTTGAATATGTGATATCTTTGAAGCAGATTCAACCATTAGCCTCAGATCTTTCTTGTAATTCTTCTGTGATTCAAGCCCTCCATCTAAAAGGATCTTATTGTTGGAGTCAAACAGAATTTTTGTTGGGTCAACTTATAATCCTCTATGTCACCTAAATTGCTATTAGTTCTAAAAAGAAATATTCTTTCTGGCATCCAAATAACAAGCCAGCCCTTTGATTTAGTTTCACCTATTGATGAGGAAGTTTGGGTGGGGGGAGAGGTCCAGGAAGTGGCACCATCTTTTCCCTGGTCCCTAAGCGTACAGAGCTATGACATCGGATGTGTTTGCTTCAACTAATGAGCAGGCACATGACTGTATCTACTTTGCATACATTTCTCAACTGCTTATCATCATAACCACTACAGGTTCCTGAATGTTCACTGTGTACCAAACTTTACTAGATGCTTCGAGTAACCACTAAAACAATGCTACTGTGATTGAAGGCTACACAACTGAAGTCCAGAGACACTGAGAAATATAATTAATGTCACACAACTAGTTAGTAAATGACATTTCCAAGATTCAAACCCAGATCTAACATTCTAAATGCTTCTCTAAACTGCCTCCTCAGCTGACGGAAACATCTTCTTGTCATCAATGTCAGTTGTCATAGGAATGCTCTGGAATGTAGAGAACTGGGATCTTACTTTACTATCAGGCCAGGTGTAGAGAACATACCTTAGGTGAAGCTATCCAGTAGAAGAAATCAGCTTCCAAGTATTACTGGCTCAACACATAAAGGTATATGTTCTCTTTATACTAAGGCTACTGTGAATCCAGTAACTCTGTGGGACACTTGTATTCCAAGCAATGACTCAAGGAATTGGACTGTTTGCCTCTTTCTGCAATACCAACCAGAATGTGTAGCTTCTAGTCTCTGTGCAAGAGAGGACTAGAAATTTGTTCACTGTCCTTTACATGCTACAGACTGGGATTGACACATGGCCCTAATTTTAAGGGCTCTGACAAAAGTGGGGGAGCACATGTGGACTCAAGAAAGCCACCTTATAGAAGGGAGCTAAGATTAGCCACTCTGCCTGCCTCCTAGGGAAGTGAGGTCTCAGACTGCAAACTTCAGGGAGAGAAATAACCAAGGGTAAGCAGTCACATGAGATGAGATGTCCCCTATTGAAGACGAGACTCCTGAACGCTGGAGTAGGAGGGGGCATCCTCCATGTGGAGGCAAGTCGGGATACAGGAAGTGAGAAAACTAGGCTAAGCGCCCATGGAATTATTTTGAACCATCAGGTCCAGAGAATAGGGACCTTAGGAGATAGTTTGTGAGAGTTCTCTGTGAGTTTGGAGAGCCAACTTTATATTTCTCATGTGTTCTGTGTATTTCTACTTGATTTTCCTTTAATATTTAATCATTTAGTCATTTTAGTACTATTTAGAAACTTTTAAAGTCCCTATGCATCTCAGCTATCCAAATAGGAGACAGGGAAAGGTTTTTGTCCATACGTATCCAAAACATAAGAAAAGAAGGCAAGCGATACCCAGAGTGCTACCTGTCCTTCTCCATTGCAGCTCCCATGTCCACTCCCTATTAGATTTTTTTCCATAGAGTTTATCACCTTTCAGCATAATATATACTTTATTTATGTATGTAATTATCCATCTAAACTAAGAATGCAAATTCCATGAGGGCAGTGATAAATATGTGTTGCACAAAGGAGCCAGGGTGAGCTGCTGATGTAAGAGAATTTTGATAGAAATGAGACATGAAGAGATAAAGTTAGGGGTGTGCCTAACCGACCGGGAGATTCCTTTTTTTTTTTTTTTAAAGATTTTATTTATTTATTTGACAGACAAAGATCACAAGTAGGCAGAGAGGCAGGCACAGAGAGAGGAAGGGAAGCAGGCTCCCCGCTGAGCAGAGAGCCCGATGTGGGGCTCGATCTCAGGACCCTGAGATCATGACCTGAGCCGAAGGCAGAGGCTTTAACACACTGAGCCACCCAGGCACCCCACCGACCAGGAGCATTCTTCTGGAGCAAGAACTTGAAGGGTTGGTTTACCACAATTTTTTCTCAAAAGGAATTTCTTTCACACCCTGCTTGTCTATAACATGATGGCATCTCCCTTAATATTTATCTCTCACATAGAGACAAGCCATCCTCCTGCCTAAATTTCTCTTTTTCTTATTCCTACCCAATGACAACATGGTCGCCACATAAGATTCATCACGTGAGAAATCACCCCTGGTCTCATGGCCGCCCATCTCCTAGCAACCATGGGAAGAAGAACTTCCTAGATATCCTGGTGAAGATGGCCTGTTAGTTTAGCTCCGTGGATGCCAACACTAGAGATGAATTTTGGGAATACAACTGGGCCACCCACAGGATCAGTGAGGGAAGGAGACATCTTCCCAAGTGATACTGCTTGAGGATTACGGAAAGATCTCTGAATACCTAGCTCTGACCCTGCTTCTGATTCCGGAAGAGAGATGAAGCATAAGCCAGTATTTTCTCTTCTCCCAAGATATCACTTTGTATATAAAAATGATACTTTCAAAATAATAAAACTGTGGTATGGCTAGAAAAACAAGTACACTCACAGAATGGAAAAGTTGAGGAAATCCAGGAAGATGGAAAACAAACAAAATAGACTCTGGACCTCTTGAGTTAAAATAGCGATTAGTTTTAACTGCCTCACGTAAGTACAGGCGAGAACAGTAATCAAACAGGGAGACAGAGAACACTGGGAGGGAAGTTTAAATAGTAAAAGAGAAAATAGAGAAAAGCTGTAATTAAAAAACCCTGTATCACAAAGTTGCCCTTTCTTGAAGAGATTAAAAATAGCAAAAATAGGGGGAGGAGTCAAGATGGCGGAGAAGTAGCAGGCTGAGACGACATCAGCCAGCAGGAGATCGGCTAGATCGCCTATCAAACCATTCCGAACACCTACAAATCCAACAGGAGATCGAAGAGAAGAAAAACAACAATTCTAGAAACAGAAAATCGACCTCTTTCTAAAAGGTAGGGCCAGCGGAGAAGTGAATCCAACGCGACGGGAAGATAGAGCCCAGGGGGAGGGGCCGGCTCCCGGCAAGCGGCGGAGCACAAAATCAGGACTTTTAAAAGTCGGCTCCACGGAGGGACATCGCTCCAGAGGCTAAACTGGGGTAAAGACCTAGCGGGGACAGCGTGGACTCAGGTCCCGCGGGGTCACAGAAGGATCGGGGGTGTCTGAGTGTCGCAGGGCTCACAGGTATTAGAGCAGGGAAGCCGGCTGCGGAGACAGAGCCGAGGTTTCCCAGTGGTCTGTGACACGGGCCGGGGCTCTGCGCGAGGGTCCCCACAAGATCCGGGGAGACTCCGACCCGGGAGAGCTCAGGGATCTACGGGGCCCGGAGACTCCAGGTGGGACTCTGCCAGAGACAGAGACGCTTGGTCACAGGCTGGGTGAGCTCGGAGCTCCCAGAAGCCAGTGACACGGGACTGATGACGCACGAGTTTCTCTGAGCGCGGCTGGAGGCTGGGGAGACTGGAGGGATTAAACGCTTTTCTCTGAAGGCGCACTGAAGAGTGGGGCCCCGAGCTCTCGGCTCCTCTGAACCGGAGATTGGGAGGCCGCCATTGTCATTCCCGTCCTCCGGAACTCTACGGAAAGCGCGTTCAGGGAACAAAAGCTCCCGAAAGCGAACCTGAGAGGATGACTTAGCCCGGCCCCTGGTAAGGGCGGTGCAACTCCGCCTCGGGCAAAGACACCTGAGAATCACTACAACAGGCCCCTCCCCCAGAAGATCAAAGAAATCCAGCCAAGACCAAGTTCACTTAACAAGGAGAACAGCGGATTCTTATCTGGACAAAATGACAAGGCGGAAAAACTCACCACAAAAAAAAGAGCAGGAGACAGGACCGAAGGCTAGGGACCTAATCAATACAGACATTGGTAATATGTCAGATCTGGAATTCAGGATGACGATTCTCAAGGTTCTAGCCGGGCTCGAAAAAGGCATGGAAGATATTAGAGAAACCCTGTCAGGAGAAATAAAAACCCTTTCTGGAGAAATAAAAGAACTAAAGTCTAATCAAGTTGAAATAAAAAAAGCTATTAATGAGGTGCAATCAAAAATGGAGGCTCTTACTGCTAGGATAAATGAGGCAGAAGACAGAATTAGTGATATAGAAGACCAAATGGCAGGGAATAAAGAAGCTGACCAAAAGAGAGACAATCAACTACTGGACCATGAGGGGAGAATTCGAGAGATAAGTGATGCCATAAGACGAAACAACATTAGAATAATTGGGATTCCAGAAGAAGAAGAAAGAGAAATAGGAGCAGAAGGTATACTGGAGAGGATTATTGTAGAGAATTTCCCTAATATAGCAAGGAGAACAAGCATCAAAATCCAGGAGGCGCAGAGAACACATCTCAAAATCAGTAGGAACCGACCCACACCCCGCCATCTAATAGTAAAATTTACAAGTCTTAGCGACAAAGAGAAAATCCTGAAAGCAGCACGGGACAAGAAGTCTGTAACGTACAATGGTTAAAATATTAGATTGGCAGGAGACTTATCCACAGAGACCTGGCAGGCCAGAAAGAACTGGCATGATATATTCAGAGCACTAAACGAGAAAAACATGCAGCCAAGAATACTTTATCCAGCTAGGTTATCCATGAAAATAGAAGGAGAGATTAAAAGCTTCCAGGACAAACAAAAACTGAAAGAGTTTGTAAACACCAAACCAGCTCTACAGGAAATATTGAAAGGGGTCCTCTAAGCAAAGAGAGACCCTAAAAGTATTACCAGAAAGGAACAGAGACATTATACAGTAACAATCACCATACAGGCAATACAATGGCACTAAATTCATATCTCTCAATAGTTACCCTGAATGTAAATGGGCTAAATGCCCCAATCAAAAGACACAGGGTTTCAGAATGGATAAAAAAACAAAACCCATCCAATGCTGCCTACAAGAAACTCATCTTAGACCTGAAGACACCTCCAGATTGAAAGTGAGGGGGTGGAAAACAATTTACCATGCTAATGGACATCAGAAGAAAGCTGGGGTGGCAATCCTTATATCAGATCAATTAGATTTTAAGCCAAAGACTATAATAAGAGATGAGGAAGGACACTATATCATACTCAAAGGGTCTGTCCAACAAGAAGATCTAACAATTTTAAATATCTATGCCCCTAACATGGGAGCAGCCAACTATATAAACCAATTAATAACAAAATCAAAGAAACACATTGACAAGAATACAATAATAGTCGGAGACTTTAATACACCCCTCACTGAAATGGACAGATCATCCAAGCAAAAGATCAACAAGGAAATAAAGGTCTTAAATGACACACTGGACAAGATGGACATCACAGATATATTCAGAACATTCTACCCCAAAGCAACAGAATACACGTTCTTCTCTAGTGCCCATGGAACATTCTCCAGAATAGATCACATCCTGGGTCATAAAACAGGTCTCAACCGGTATCAAAAGATTGGGATCATTCCCTGCATATTATCAGACCACAATGCTCTGAAGCTAGAACTCAATCACAAGAGGAAATGTGGAAAGAGCACAAATACATGGAGGCTCAACAGCATCCTTCTAAAAAATGAATGGGTCAACCAGGAAATTAAAGAAGAATTGAAAAAAAACATGGAAACAAATGATAATGAAAACACAACGGTCCAAAATCTGTGGGACACAGCAAAGGCAGTCCTGAGAGGAAAATATATAGCGATACAAGCCTTTCTCAAGAAACAAGAAAGGTCTCAAATACACAACCTAACCCTACACCTAAAGGAGCTCGAGAAAGAACAACCAAGAAAGCCTAAACCCAGCAGGAGAAGAGAAACAATAAAGATCAAAGCAGAAATCAATGAAATAGAAACCAAAAAAAACAATAGAACAAATCAATGAACCTAGGAGCTGGTTCTTTGAAAGAATTAATAAGATTGATAAACCCCTGACCAGACTTATCCAAAAGAAAAGAGAAAGGACCCAAATAAATAAAATCATGAATGAAAGAGGAGAGATCACAACCAACACCAAAGAAATACAAACAATCCTAAGAACATATTATGAGCAACTCTATGCCAACAAATTCGACAATCTGGAAGAAATGGATGCTTTCCTAGAGACATATAAACTGCCAACACTGAACCAGGAAGAAATAGAAAACCTGAATAGGCCCATAACCAGTAAGGAGATTGAAACAGTCATCCAAAATCTCCAAACAAACAAAAGCCCAGGGCCAGATGGCTTCCCAGGGGAATTCTACCAAACATTTAAAGAAGAATTAATTCCTATTCTCCTGAAACTGTTCCAAAAAATAGAAATGGAAGGAAAACTTCCAAACTCATTTTATGAGGCCAGCATCACCTTGATCCCCAAACCAGACAAGGATCCCATCAAAAAAGAGAATTACAGACCAATATCCTTGATGAACACAGATGCGAAAATTCTCACCAAAATACTAGCCAATAGGATCCAACAGTACATTAAAAGGATTATTCACCACGACCAAGTGGGATTTATTCCAGGGCAGCAGGGTTGGTTCAACATCTGCAAATCAATCAATGTGATACAGTACATCAACAAAAGAAAGAACAAGAACCATATGATACTCTCAATAGATGCTGAAAAAGCATTTGATAAAGTGCAACATCCCTTCCTAATCAAAACTCTTCAAAGTGTAGGGATAGAAGGCACATACCTCAATATTATCAAAGCCATCTATGAAAAACCCACGGCAAGTATCATTCTCAATGGAGAAAAACTGAGAGCTTTTCCGTTAAGGTCAGGAACACGGCAGGGATGTCCACTATCACCACTGCTATTCAACATAGTACTAGAAGTCCTAGCCTCAGCAATCAGACAACAAAAAGAAATTAAAGGCATCCAAATCGGCAAAGAAGAAGTCAAACTATCACTCTTTGCAGATGATATGATACTATATGTGGAAAACCCAAAAGGCTCCACTCCAAAACTGCTAGAGCTTGTACAGGAATTCAGGAAAGTGTCAGGATATAAAATCAATGCACAGAAATCAGTTGCATTTCTTTACACCAACAACAAGACAGAAGAAAGAGAAATTAAGGAGTCAATCCCATTTACAATTACACCCAAAACCATAAGATACCTAGGAATAAACCTCACCAAAGAGGCAAAGAATCTATACTCAGGAAACTATAAAGTACTCATGAAAGAAATTGAGGAAGACACAAAGAAATGGAAAAATGTTCCATGCTCATGGATTGGAAGAATAAATATTGTGAAAATGTCTATGCTACCTAAAGCTATCTACACATTTAATGCAATGCCTATCAAAATTCCATCCAATTTTTTCAAAGAAATGGAACAAATAATCCTAAAATTTATATGGAACCAGAAAAGACCTCGAATAGCCAAAGGAATATTGAAAAAGAAAACCAAAGTTGGTGGCATCACAATTCCCGACTTCAAGCTCTACTACAAAGCTGTCATCATTAAGACAGTACGGTACTGGCACAAAAACAGACACATAGATCAATGGAACAGAATAGAGAGCCCAGAAATAGACCCTCAACTCTATGGTCAACTAATCTTCGACAAAGCAGGAAAGAACATCCAATGGAAAAAA
>ML112052.1:10136-36914 GCA_003697995.1 Taxidea taxus jeffersonii
TTTCCTTACACCACACACGAAAATAGACTCAAAATGGATGAAGGATCTCAACGTGAGAAAGGAATCCATCAAAATCCTTGAGGAGAACACAGGCAGCAACCTCTTCAACCTCAGCCGCAGCAACTTCTTCCTAGGAACAACGCCAAAGGCAAGGGAAGCAAGGGAAAAAATGAACTATTGGGACTTCATCAAGATCAAAAGCTTTTGCACAGCAAAGGAAACAGTCAACAAAACCAAAAGACAACTGACAGAGTGGGAAAAGATATTTGCAAATGACATATCAGATAAAGGGCTAGTATCTAAAATCTACAAAGAGCTTAGCAAACTCAACACCCAAAGAACAAATAATCCAATCAAGAAATGGGCAGAGGACATGAACAGACATTTCTGCAAAGAAGACATCCAGATGGCCAAAAGACACATGAAAAAGTGCTCCATATCACTGGGCATCAGGGAAATACACATCAAAACCACAATGAGATACCGCCTCACACCAGTCAGAATGGCTAAAATGAACAAGTCAGGAAATGACAGATGCTGGCGAGGATGTGGAGAAAGGGGAACCCTCCTACACTGTTGGTGGGAATGCAAGCTGGTGCAACCACTCTGGAAAACAGCATGGAGGTTCCTCAAAAAATTGAAAATAGAGCTACCTTATGACCCAGCAATTGCACTACTGGGTATTTATCCTAAAGATACAAACGTAGTGATCCAAAGGGGCACGTGTACCCGAATGTTTATAGCAGCAATGTCCACAATAGCCAAGTTATGGAAAGAACCTAGATGTCCATCAACAGATGAATGGATAAAGAAGAGGTGGTATATATATACGATGGAATACTATGCAGCCATCAAAAGAAATGAAATCTTACCATTTGCGACGACATGGATGGAACTAGAGCGTATTATGCTTAGCGAAATAAGTCAACTGGAGAAAGACAACTACCACATGATCTCCCTGATATGAGGAAGTGGAGATGCAACGGGGGTGGGGGTTAAGGTGGTAGGAAAAGAAAAAATGAAACAAGATGGGATCGGGAGGGAGAAAAACCAAAAGAAACTCTTAATGTCATAAAACAAACTGAGGGGGGTGGGGGGAAGAGGGGTTGGGTGAGGGTGGTGGGGTTACATTATATGTTTAAATAAAGCTTAAATAAAGTAAAAAAAAAATAGCAAAAATAATCATGAAAAGCAACTAAAACTAGTAATGACTTAAACCTACTCCAATTAGCTTCAAAACCCGTAACCAAACAAACAGAAAACTCTAGAGCAGCCAGGCGCAGTAGGGGCGTGAATACAGCTGGGCTTCTCACCTGTTCTACCCCAGAGGGACCCATCCAGGTGAGTGGAAGACATACCAAGGACTCTCACTTACAGTGCCTACTATTGAGTTAAACAAACTAAACAGATGTGCTCATCTTTTCTCCTTTTTCAACTGAGAAGTGGGAACGACTTTGGAAACTATTTGCCAAAATAAAGGGAAAACTGGTGGGCTGGGGAGAGGAGTGCACCGTGAAGCTCTATGAACCGGGGAAGCCATCTGAAGCCCAAGAATACATCCATCCTGGGAATGCGCTACACTCCACCCCTTAGGTGAAGAGAAACTTGGTGAGGCAGAGCCAGCTGCTTTTCCAGTTTCTTCCTTTAATAATGGAATTTCCAAATTTCACCTGCACGTGGGACTGCCCGGAAGAAAGACTACATTTCCCAGCCCCACTTGCAGCTAGGTGTGGCCATGTGACCATGTTCCAGCCAATCATGTGGAAGAAGTGATGATGCCTTAGGTGAATGGCTTTAAAAAAGAGAGAGAGAGCGGTCCTACCCTTCCTTCCTCCCTTCGCACTGGTTGGACACGGATGTGCTGTAAGAGCTGAGCGCACTGCAATATGTAGAAAGCTGGATAGACAACTAGAAAAATTCGGAATCCCTGTCATTGCTGCTGCTGTCTCTGCACCACCAACCTGGACCACTTACCTTTAAGTAGTTAAGTAGGAGAAAGACACATTTCTATGTTATGTAAATCACTGCTGTTTCGGCCTTCCTGCCTGTCTCTGTATCACGTCTAACTTGGGATTAGATACGTAATTTAGAACTTTTAACCAAATCTTAGAACTGAGCCCAGATGTGACCAACAGACCAACTGAGATGACCTTGCTTCCTTTCCCATTTCATTTTCTTACTTTTTGTTTTTTAAGATTTTATTTATTTATTTAAGAGACAGAGAGAAAGCAGAGTGGGGGGCGGGAGGGGCAGCGGGAGAGGGAGAAGCAGACTCGCTGCTGAGCCCGGAGCCCAATGCGGGGCTGGATGCGGGGCTGGATCCCAGGAACTTGAGATCATAACCTGAGCCAAAAGCTGGCACTTCACTGACTGAGCCACCCAGGTGCCCTTCCTTTCTCATCTTCTCATGCTATGGGTCAGATATTGTGGGGAGAGAGTCAAGAATTGCCCACTCTATATCAGAGCAGGGGAAAGGTCCAGGCCAAATGGTCCAAGCATAAATAAGGTGAAAAGAAGCACACTGGCACCAAGCCAACAAATAAGGGTAAACACAAACCCAACATGGAAAAAAAAAAAAAACCACAAGTAACATAATCTAGAAGAAAACAGGAATCAAAAACCAAAAGACATTTACTCACAATGACTAGGTCTTATGTAGAGAACATGAACATAATAAACAAAAATATAAAATGACAGAAATGGGGCTTTCAAACTTAAGACACATTGAGAAGCAAAATAGCATTATTTCAGGTTTAATAAGTATCTTAAGAAAAATCAAAATACTGTTGAAAATAGAATTACTGACATAGAAAGGCAAGGTTTGAGATAATTATGATAACTGCAGAGGAAAGAGAAAATATATTAAAGCAATTTAATTAACACTACTATAAACAGAAAATAAAAGGCAATCCAATATAGAGACACATTGTGTCCCTAAGTGAGAGAATCCACCTAAGGAAAAACAAGATGTATTGAGAGATAATATAAGAAAATGACCTTGAAATAAGATACTGAATCTTCTTATTGAAAAGAATACTGTGTTTTAGAAAAACGTGATACAGTGTTGACACAGAGCTAGATCCTAGTTAGGCTGTCAGACTACAAGAATACTAATGAATGCTTCAGATATCCAAGCAATAAAGGCAAATTACTAAGAAATAAGGGGGAAAGTCAGTTTGGCCTCAGTCTTCTTCAGAATAATATACAAGGCTCCATACAATGGGATGAAGCCTACACAGTGCCAAGGGGAAGAAAATGTAACACCAAGAAACTCTGCCAATCTAGAACATCATTCAAAAGTAAACCATGAGAGACTGTGGACTCTGAGAAACTCACTGAGGGTTTTGGAGGGGAGGGACGTGAGGGGTTGGATGAGCCTGGTGGTGGGTATTAAGGAGGCCACATATTGTATGGAGCACTGGGTGTGCTGCATAAACAATGAATCTTGGAACACTGAAAAATTAAATTTTTTAAAAAAGTAAAGCAAACAAAGAGACATTCTTAAAAACAAACAAAAAATGAGAAAAGCACAGTACCTGTGAGCTGCTGTGGAAAGAAGTTCCAAACACTCAAATTCATACAAGTCAGGGGTGTCTGGGTGGCTCAGTCAGTTACACGTCTGACTCTTGATTTCAGTTCAGATCATGATCTCAGGGTCATAAGTTCGAGCCCCATGTCAGGCTTAAGATTTTTCTCTCTTTCCTTCCTCCTCTGCTCTTTCCCTACCTGCTTGCTTGTGCTCTCTCTCTCTTTCTCTAAAAAATAAAAAATAAAAACAAGTAGTATACTTATTTAAAAAAAAAAAACAGTTCAAACAAGTCAAAGTGGAACTAAAAATAAGAAAGCCAAGAAGAGAGAGAAAATGGGAAAAGGTAAAAGCTACTTGGGAATTCAAGTCACACTACAGAATGTAAATGTTATATATCTAAATAATGTAGAACTAATGAGATGGCTAGAATACGTGTATCAGGATATAGGGAGAGTGAGTAGAGAGAACGTAAGAGATTGCTGATACCCTCTTTTTTCAGAGCTAGGATTCAGAACATGTCGCATTAGATTACACCTGTTCATTCTTTCTCATGGTCCTGACTTCCTCAAACTCCTTTTTTGAACATAAACTCATCTTTTAGTCACTAATAGTACTGGTAGTAAAGAATCATTTTTTGAAGTGCACATTTCCTTCGTTTTCCTTTCATTTTCTTTCCCATTAAGTTAAACTGAATTTGAGTAAACTAAAATTTAATTTTCATTAAAATTGCATCTACAATATAATCCCATTTATATAAAATAATTCTATCAATCCATTTATCAATGTGTCATATCTTTACTCTTCTAAAAGTAGGAATACTAATGAGTGTTATCTTTTAACCTGTATTTTTCTGTACTTAAAAAAGAAATTTACAGGATGGAGCATCTTGGCGCCTCATTCAGTTAAGCGTCTGCCTCTGGCTCGGGTCATGATCTCAGGGTCCTGGGATAGAGCCCCGCATCAGGCTCCCTGATCCTCAAAGTTTGTTTCTGCTTCTTTCTCTCCCTTTGCCCCCTCCCTTGCCCCTGCTTCCCTCACTGTCTCTCTCTTTCTCTGTCTCAAATAAATAAATAAAATCTTTTTAAAAAGAAATTTACAAGGCACTTGGGTGGCTTAGTCAGTTAAGCAGGTGACTCTGGATCTCAGCTCAGGTCTTCATGGCAGGTTGTGAGTTTGAGCCTCACATTGGGCTCCAAACAAACAAACTGGTATCTGACCGAGGAAAACACTCAGTTTGCCGTGACAATTCGTTGACTCATACAATGTGCTTGTTTTACTATTTTTCCTTTTTCCCTCACTTCAAGCAGGCAACTGTAATTCCTCATCTCCAGTATTTTTGCTAGATGACAAGAAGCTGACATCAACTTTGCCAAAACATTAATGTGATAAAAATTAAAATTAAGAATCTTAGAGTGAGAGGGAAGAGGGTAAAGATTTTGGTCTCACAGCCTGAGGGTGAGAACAATGAAGAAATTTTCAAACAAAATTGAAATGAATATTTATTACCTTGTAAATAAGAAATAAATTGTATTGTAAAAATAACTAAAGGCATCACTCTAAATTTAAAGTCCTATGTCAGTTCTTTTCTTAAGGCATTTGCATTACTAAGATGATTATGTAGGATTTGGTTTATCTCATAATGCTAGTTTTACCTTCTATCACTGAAGGAAAATGTGGCTCTTAGAAGATAGACCCTCAGGTCAAGAAGACCCTCTGGAGAGGAGGGAAACCAGGAGCATGGCATGTTGTCCAGACTGGCAGAGGACATGGCTCGGTGGGGAACCTGGATACTTGGAGAAAGTATCAAGAAGGGAAAGAAGATTCCAGAAAGGGGAAGGGAGCATAAAAGCCAAAAACAAATTGTATTCTCATTTCTCAAACAGGTCCCAGGAGGAAGATGAGTTATTTGTTTGCTTGTTTTTCCAAACCCGCAGGTTGTCAGTCCACACTGGGATCACATAGCGAGTCAAAGTGTTGGACCAGCCTGGCAATGAGTAGGAGCTCAGTGAGTTAAGAAGTAAATGGGAAACTTTATAAATAAGTTAATAAATGATTGGAAAATTCCATAACCCATAGACTATAAGGTCCTATCGAGTGGGGTCAAGATGGTTGTATTTGGCTGGCCAATGACTTGAGCAGTGTAAATCACAAGACAGAAACAACTGCTCACAATAAAACATCTAAATGTTACCAGCCTCAAGAGCATCATGGCTTTAGAATCCATCCTGGGGGGGGGGCCTTGGGTGGCTCAGTTGGTTAAGCGTCTGCCTTCCACTCAGGTCATGATCTCAGGGTCCTGGGATCAAGCCCTGAGTTGAGCTCTCTGCTAAACAGGGAGTCTGCTTCTCCCTTTCCATCTGCCCCTCCCCCCGCCAGCTTGCTCTTTCTCAAATAAAGAAATAAAATCTAGAAAGAAAGAAAGAAGGGAAGGAAGGAAGGGAGGGAAAGAAACTGCTCTGGGAGTAAGTTAATCTAGATAGGAGATGCTATGACAGCAGGTTAGAGTTAAATGGCCTTGTCTTTCTCTACCTGAGGGCCGAGACACATGGCCCCCGCTCTCTACCAGTGTGCATTTGAGAACCTGTGGCTGACAGATCCTCCAGGCTCTCTGACAGGTCAAAAGAGGATACCACGCCCATCAATCTCACTCCATCGTCACACTTCATTGTCAAATCCTTGGCAGTTTGACCTTTGAAGGTCACTTGAAAGTGGCATTCTTTGTTCTTTCACCTGACAGTCTTACCCCACCGAGTCATTCAAGTTGATAAGTCCTTGTTGTAAGTACCTGCATCTCCCCTCTTTTTAGCTTCTGCAAGTCTATCATAGGTAAAGCACTTTGCAGGTGAGCACCTTCGAAAAGGAGCTTTTCAAAAGGAAATGTTATTATTAGGTCCAATTTTTCCCATCATGCTCAGAATTCCTTTTGAATTCCGTGAAAGCTCTCTGTGGAGTACCCCAAGCAGCGTTGTGCCCGCTTACCTTGGGAGCTGTTCCTGTCCTGAGGGGATGGGGCAGGGAGATGGAGTGAATGTTTACAAAACACATGTCCACAGAGAGACACTTGCAAGGGCGAGGTATTTATTATGAAACCATGAGGTAAAGGGCGCCTCCTAACACAGACCAGTCCATTTGTCACACTGGGTGACAGCCACTTAAGGCTGTTACCCTGAGCCTGTCAAATGCTACCATTAAGTCCCTCTGACCCATTCTTGGATCAGACTCTTGGACAGTCTTGGGTCAGTCTGTCTGTTGGACAGACACTGTAAGTGAAAAAAGTTACAAACACAATGATCTATTATTTAAATCAACTAGAGTGCTATAGATCTTAAAGAAACTCTAAATGATTCCATGTTCAAATAAATAAAGGATTGTTAGATGAAGGAAAACAAAACAAAATGTTAATATTTACATAGTGACATTCCAATCCATTCTCACACCTAGTTGTCAATAGGTATCTTGAATGATCTGCACTGTACAAATCTTATTTCAAAACTCATACACTGTCCTTTAAGCAGTGGAGATAAATTTCTTTGTTGAACTTAGCATTAACTCTTAATAACTCATGCTAACTTGCAAGCCAACACATGATACTTTAAATCAATTTATTCATACTCCCTCGCATAGAAGAAAGATGGAAACCAGAAATGTATCAAGATAATTCAAGGTAGGCTCACACCTTGCCTTTGTTCTGATTAATAATGTTCAAGGTAGCATTTAGTATAGAGGAGAGGACAATGGCTTTGTCTTTAGGAGACCTGAGTATTTATCTAATTCCTCTTTTCCTTACTTCCCCTCTCTCCCTCCCTCCCTCCTTCCTTTATTCCTCCTTCCCTCCCTTCCTTTCTCCATAAATATTCACTAAACACCTACCTACACAAGGTGTTATGTGATATTAAAAGATATATAAGATCCAGTTTGTGCCCCCAAGTGATCTGTAGATTTGTATGGGAAATATGAGTGACAGGATGATAAAGACATCACATGGGTGTGAAATTTACCAGTCTTAGATGAAAATGCAAATGTACTTGTGCATGGACTGTGTAACTTCATTCACATTACTTAACTTGGCTGAATGTTAACTTGGCTGAAGTAATGAACTGTGTACCTGGCACTATTTTAAGCATGTATTATTTAATCCCTACAACGGTTCTGTGACTTGGGGATCATTATGATCATTGCTGACCTCATTTACAAAGTCTGAAACCTAGGCACAAGGAGGCTCAGGTGTATGACAAAGTGGCTGCAGTGAAGACATGGAGGCAGAAGTCAGGGATAAAGGATCTGGAGTTCAAGGTCACATCAAATGCCTTGCTAACCTGCCATGTCTCTCCTTACCAGAGACCCTTAGTCTCTCTTTTCCTGAACTTCCAGGCCCCAGACAAAAATCTCTTCCTATTTCTTGGTGTCCAGAAATGTCAGTTTTCTTGTCTTGTCCTCGCCCAATTCCATGGTCTTGACTAAGGCAAGGCATGGTCTTGGGTCTCTGACTGATGTCCTCCATTGGCCATACTCCCTGTTGCTCTTCCTGGGATGAACATGTTTTTAGCTGATTCTGGCTCTGCCTGAGCAGGATGGGCTCCCTCCCAGGGCTCCCTGTCTTCTGTTCCAAAGCCACAGTCAACAGACAATGATCAAGACACAAGGGAAAAATATAGGTGCCTTGGTGTCCACTTACCCATAACTGGAATCAGACTGCCACTCATCTCAATCTGAATATAAATAACTTGATTAAAGGTGACTCAGAGCCAGGTCACTCATTAATTTCCATCTGAAAATGTGCCATCCCCTAGAGTTTTTTATAAAAGGATTGTACCTATACCACTGTCCTTCAACATCAAGAAAGAAATCAATATACTAATTAACCTTGAAATAATAGAAAATGTTAAAGACCCTAAAATTTTAAAGACTGTCTCTGGCCATCACCTTCCGGCTCTTTTAGGGACTTCTACTTTTGTTGTTTTGATTTACTTTCCAAACTCATTTGCCAGCCTCATGTTGGTGCTGAAATCCCTTTTTGACAGAGAAAGCCCAAAGGTGGTAACCACCTGGCATCCAGATCCCTAGTGGCCAATGTAGGAATGAAACACAGCTTCTTTTAGAGAAAACTGACCTCTGAAACCAGCCACCATTTGTCTTAGCCTCCATCTGCACTAAGCCCTGTCTCAAGGACAAACCTTGCCTGTTTCAGCACAGTTCCTGAAGAAACTGGTAGTGAGACACAGACTAGAGTGAGAGCAATAAGTTTCAGAGGGAACAGGAGGAAAATGGGAGACCTTATCATATTAAGTCATGGAGAGCTAAATTCCTGGAATCTTAGCAGTTCACATTTCATTAGCTCTTAGAGGAATAGTAACAAAATATGACACAATTCCAATGGGACTGAAACTTGTCAGTTCCTGTTGAGAACACTGATTTTTATTTAACAGGTGTCAAGGAGTCAGGATGCTGTTCTAACACGAACGATAAGGTACATTGGCAGAACAGCTGCTGTAAAGAACACTGGAGATAACATAGTCACTTTGCACATGGGAGGGTGGGATTGCTAGATGCTGCCACAGGGCATTTTCACCTCCCTGGTGCAAAGATTGTCTAAAAAGTGGCTCGTGGCTGTCTCACTGCAAACATGAGAGAAGGGTGGACAAAACACCACTGTGTTGTAGAGGGAACAAAGTAACTGAAATTAGTGGGCTGATTAAAGAAGACAAACAGGAAGGTCTCCTCACCAAAAGATCCCTTGTGAGGAGACACTTCTATAAAAAGGATGCTATGGACTAATGTTTTTGAGAAACAGTACATCCAAAAACATCCTTCTTGAGGAAACCATCACAGCTGCTTTGATATGCTAATGTACACTTTAATCTTTAATTCAGGATTTCCCATACTTATTTACCCATGGAATAATTTTGCATGTGCAACATTTTGATAACATCAATGTTCTAGAGAGTAATAGACTAAAAGATATATTTAGTTGCATGAATGAAAGAGAGAAACATCGGGGCACATCATGGCTGGAAACGTTGCCTCAGAATGAAGTGGTCCTTTAGATCCTTTGTTCTGGTTGAGCTGATAAAGGACTAAAAAACGCAAGAGAATTATTGATGAGGGGGCACAGATGTTTAGGAATTTTAGGCAAGAACTTACAGAATTTACAACTCATTCCCTAGTCCCTTCTTTCAACAGACTGTTTATGCAAACGAGCCTGGCATTATTGCTCATCATCATCTCCTTGCTTAATCGCCCTTGATTGCCTCTGTTGTGCATTCATAACCTCAGGTTTGACAACGCAGTCAAGCCTTTCCTCTTCCCTGACTGTGACAATGTATCATAATTGAGCCATTTCTGCCTCTCTGGTCCCCCTCAGCTCCTCCCCAGCGCATCCACTGTACGTTAATCTGCTAGTTAAATATTGATGGCGAGCGGATCCCTTAATATTTACTTTGTTGCTCCATTATTGCCACATACAGGCTGATTATTTGTTTCTGTCTTCCCGGCCTGTTTAATCAGAACTGAGTCAACTTTCCTCTGTTTAACCTTCTTGTCCAATCGGAGTCGGAGAGCAGCTGGAGCGGGCGCTGATGCCAGTTCTGAGACCAGCCTCCCCGCCTGGTGCAGGTGCCACCATAGCCAGCAGGGGTCAGGAGGGCATTTCTCTCTGGGGTCAGGGGGCTGGTGGTGAGAAAGGGAAACGCTGGAGGCGGGTCTGAAGTTGAACATCCATCTTTGAGCCTTGTCTCCTAAGGTAGCCTGAGAATCAAGCCGCCCTGGCAGCTTTGGAGAGAGAGAAAGAGAGAGAGAGAGATACATATATATGCATATATGTGTATGTATATATGCGTATATATGTGTGTGTGTGTGTGTGTGTATGTATATATATTTTAATGGACTGTGGACTGTTGGCCCTGGAGATCCTGGTAAAGTGGGAGCAAGAACAGCCACGCCTACCAGGACCATGGAATGGTGGGACGTGTCCCCACCATGAGTAATAAATAGACCTGCACCCAACCTTTGGTCTTTAAGGACAGTCTGTTGGAGGCTCCCGGACAAATAGCTGAACTGTCTCCATTAGCCTCACGGAGACTTGTGGATGTATCAGGTGCTGAGTGAACAGGAAGCGTCTTTGAAAATACCCCGTCCTCAGCTGCTAGAGCATAGAAATGCACATCTCCTCCTCAAGGACAAGCAAACAAATTCGTCTGCTTTGTATTGATGGTGGAGGGGGGCATCTGGATGGCTTAGTTGGTTAAATGGTCGACTCTTGGTTTTGGCTCAGGTGCTGAGCTCAGGATCCTGGGATCAAGCCCCAGGACAGGCTCTGTGCTCAGCCGGCAGTCTGCCTGAGGTTCTCTCTCTCTCTCTTTCAAATAATAAATAAATAAATAAATAAATAAATCTTAAAAAAGCAAGTAGAATGCTGTGGGCGGCAGTCTTCAAATCTTGTTTCTCTGATAGGAAGCTTCAACCCTGCCCCGAGCAAAGAGACCACCGTTGCCTTGTATAGGTGTGTATTGAGGGGAGGGGATGATGATTAAATTTGGGACATATTTATCTTACTATCAAAAGAAAAAGACTAAACGGGTGTGCTCTGGGCTGTTTCTAAGCCCTGCGTCTTGTTGGTTTATGAGTGACTTGGAAAGTGTCTCTCTGCCTCTCCACCCCAGGGCGGAACAGAGGCAAGCAAAAAGTGAATGCTCCAGAAGGTTACCATCTGATTTCCAACAAGGGTGCCTTGCAAGTAGAGATTTTAAGTAACATAGGAATCATATCCAAGTGCAGGGGTTGCTGATATGGCAAATGGTCCTTTGTGTTGACTGATGGAAGGACGCGGTGCTAACTTTTCCGTGTGATTCCTCCCTCCTGTGCGTGCTGGGGAATTTAAGGCTTCGGGGGCCGGAGTGACACCTGCAGTCGAAACTGGTACCTAAAGAGCTATCCCCTGAGTATTTTCCTTGTTTTGTGCCTGACCAATCCTTCGATGGGTTTTCATTACAGGACTTTCCTCTGAACTCCATATTCTATCCCATTGCCATGCTTTTTGCAAATGATTGGAATCTCTCTCCTTGCCTGCTTCCTTTCCCATTTGATTATCTTGGAACTTCCTACTCATTCTTGGAGCTGCAATTCAAATTTCCCATTTGGTAGAAGCCTTCCTAGCCCCACGAGTGAGAGAGGGTGGCCATCTAGGTCTCTGTAGCGCCTTGCACAGACTCTGTTAATGGCTGCATCACATTACCTTTATAATTACGTGTTCAACTCCCTGAACTGGTCAGCCTGCATAACATACAGCTCACTGCAGGTAGTACAATAGGAGAAATTAGGTGCAATAAACGAGTTACAAAGGAGTTGAAAGAGTTGAGAAGCCACAGCAAGAAGTAGGAGATGATGCAGACTTTAGTGACTCTAGAAAGGGCCAGCGAGCTGCCAGGACTGGATGAACAGAGGTAAAAGGAGTTGTTATCAGAGCCCAGAGGCCAGGGCCAGATCTGGTCCATGAGAGCTGGGCCTGCTGCGACATCACTCAAAGCAGAGAGAGATGGGAACAGTGACCTATCCATCTCCCTAACGCCCATCCTCCAATCCCCCGGTGCTCTCACAGCCATAACTGTGGTCCCGAGCCAGTTGCTAAGAGGCCTGGAAAAGGCAGCTCTCAGGAAAAGGTCTGAGACAGGATCTGAGAGCCAAGAAGCCGGTGACTGGCTTGCCTCAGCTTTCTCCCTCCAGAGACTATGAGCTTCATTTCAGCATCTCCAGCATAAGAAAGACACTACATGAATCTGTTGAGTAAAGTGCTGAAAAAGCAAGATCTACTTTCCTTGTGTTCTTGCCAAAGGGGCTTACACTTTTCCAGAAAAATAATATCAACCTTCTTGTCCTACCTTAAACCACTTTCTTTTTCTTCATCACATTGAAAAGTAGGCTTTTTTTTTTTTTCTTTTAAGGATGGTATTTCCAACTTTATCTGTTGGCTTCTCACAGTTCCTGCATTCCCAGAGTTCCAAGAGGACGATAAGATGCCCCAGGCAACCTTGCTTGAAATCTGCATCGCGTTCGGTCATCGGTTTCCTTGGGCCCTGCTCTGTCGGCCGGTCAGGCTGAGAAAGGCACTGCTTTGCTGTCAGACACTTTTTAAGTCTTTTCATTACCAATCCACGAGGATGGCAGCAGACAGAGAGTCCTTTCCTCTGCCAACTGGCTACACTCGGAGTTGCCCCGTCGTGGACCATTATCTATAATTACTTCATGGGTATTCCACAAAGATAATTTTCTTTGCAGGATAAAAAAGGCAGGTCTTGAGGAAGGTTTTGCAGATTAAGCCCAGGGTGAAGAATGATGAGCTGGTGTTGGTACCTAAGTGGAGGTGCTGCTTCTTTCCAGAACAAAGCCATTCAGCCTCTGCCTTCGCCATGAAGCCGCCATCAGTGAAGCAACCATCAGTGATAGCGAGCCGGATGCCTCACTTCTCGGCTCTAGGGCTCGGGGTTCCTTGCTCTTTGCCAATTTTTACATGCAAATTCTCTACCCATGAGCTTCTACTTCAGTCATAACATTCCTCAGAACTTGCTTATACATCCGCGAGGAGCCAGATGCCTCCCACAAATTCGGGGGAAGAAAAGAACATAGGCTACCCCATGAAGAAACAAATTCTGGAAAACTCAATGGAGGCTAAAAAAAAATTCTTGTTTGAGAAGGAGGGTGAGGAGGTGGCAATGGTGGGCGGGCACCCACTGGCCCGGGCTTCCCAAAGCGACTGTGTGCGGGTCTTCCCACCCGCTGTTCAGTGAAGCCACAGTAGTAGCTTGAAATGGATCCGAGGGGACGTACTGACACCACACACACTGGCAAGCACAACACATCAGGGCTTCATCCTTTTCCTTTCAGAGATCTAGTTGTGGAATATTTATCAGGGCAGCACCCTGGGGCGAAGAATCCCATTTTTTCCAATGGCTGCCCTTTGAGAAAGCCCACCAGGAACACACCGGCAGGCAAATTCAGTTTTATGAGCTTCCTGCACCAAGGGTGATGGGACACCAGGGGCGCTGTGGATCATTGAGATAGAGTGGGATCACTCAGCATCAGAGAAATACAGATCAAACCACCTCCCATTGGTCAGAATGGCTAAAATTAACAACACAGGAAACAGCAGATGTTGGCATGGATGAGGAGAAAGGGGAACCCTCTTACACTGTGGGAATGCAAGCTGGTGCAGCCACTCTGGAAAACTGAATGGAGGTTCCTCAAAAAGTTGAAATAGAGCTACCCTATGATCCAACAATTGCATGACCAGGGATTTACCCAAAGGATACAAACATAGTGACCTGAAGGGGCACCTGCACCCCAATGTTTATAGCAGCAATGTCCACAGTAGCCAAACTACGGAAAGAGCCCAATGTCCATCAACAGATGAATGGGTAAAGAAGATGTGGTATATATACACAACGGACTATTACTCAACCAGTCAAAAAGAATGAACTCTTGCCATTCGTAATGACATGGATGGACCTAGAGGGTGTTACGCTAAGCAAAATAAGTCAATCAGAGAAAGACAGTTATCATGATTTCACTCAAATGTGGAATTTAAGAAACAAAATAGATGAACACAGGGGAAGGGAAGGAAAAATAAAATAAGACAAAAACAGAGAAGGAGGCAGACCCTAAGAGACTCTTAACTATAGGGAACCAGTTGAGGGTTGCTGGTGGGGAGGTGGGTGGGGGGATGGGGTAACTGGGTGATGGGCATTAGGAGGGTACTTCATGGAATGAGCACCGGGTGTTCTGTGCAACTGATGAACTACTAAATTCTACCCCTGAAACTAATAATACACTATATGTTAACTAAATTGAATTTAAATTTAAAAACATTTTTTTATAAGCAGGAGTTGGAAGGGGCCCATTGTGGTCTTTGGGCTCATGTAGAATGATTTTTTTTTAAGATTTTTTATTTATTTGACAGATAGAGAGATCACAAGTAGGCAGAGAGGCAGGCGGGGGGGCGGGGGAAGCAGGCTCCCTGCTGAGCAGAGAGCCTGATGTGGGACTCGATCCCAGGACCCTGAGATCATGACCCGAGCCGAAGGCAGCGGCTTATCCCTCTGAGCCACCCAGGTGCCCCTGTAGAATGATATTTAAGAGGGATTGGGGAAGGGGGGACAGGGTTGCATCAGAGGCTGCCACAAAGCAGAGGCAGGACCCCAGCAGGGTGTGCGGCAGTCGTCTCATTGTTCAGGAGGCAGAATGAAGCAGGGCTAGGAGAGAGGCTGCCCTTAGGTTAGAAAGCAGGGACGGTTCAGAAGGAGAGAGTTTACCCCATCATTTTGCAGCTGTGCTATTGCCTTGGAGATACCCTGTCTGTGTGGCCTTGGCCACATCCCATCAGAAATCTTTTTTTTAGGTTCTGTTAAGAGCATCCAGTCTAATTAGCAGCAATCCAAAGAAGGGAACTCGGGGCCCTGTTTTCTTGCAAACCAACAAGTCAAGATAACTGTAGAATGTGGTGTCCACACCAGCTATTGCTGTGGAATCCAAGGCTACGTCCCTGTGTCAAGGTGACCCACAGGCTCAGAACCTCAAGGCAAGGGTGGGTCCCTCATTCCCATGAAGCGGATCCAAAGCAAACCTTCTCACAGCCTAGGATGTGAGAAAACGCAGCTTCTCAGCATAATTTCATTGCTTTCAATGAACAAAAGCAGTCTCCCCCGGTTCACACCTTCTACCGACTTCTTCCTGCTCACCCATCACAAGTTCAGACTCACTGGTCTGGCCACCTGTTTCACAGGGAACATGGCTGCATTTTTACCCAAAAGGTAGGCAGAGTGAGAGTTCTTAAGAGCTCTGCCTCTTAAGCACCTTTAGTCTCTAGCACCTGGCACAAAGTAAATACCTAATAAACACTGGTGGAATTAAACGCTCCGGCCTGGGAGGCGCTGGGAACAGAAATGGGACTGTGGGCGCTTCTCAGACGGCGCTGTTCGGACACTCTACGCTTTGTACATTTATAGGTTGTTTGTTACCATCCCTGCCAAGTTCCTTTTTCTGTCAAGGGGGCCACTCCAGTACCACAAGGATAGGAAGGAAAGTGTGGTATTTGCAGCTGTGCCCTGTAGGTGTGTCCCTTGCTACAAGTAAACACAGAGCCCGATTGTTTTCTAGAATTGAGATCCATATGGCCACAAAAGATGAGAACCTTTCGGCCGGGTTCCCCTTAATGTTGTCCACCAACCACCTGTGCGGGGCTCACCTGAGAGGTTCGCTCAACAAAGCACCGAGACCCGTTTTCAGCCCACATCGGCTGATTGGAACCTCCAGCCCTGGAAACTGGGGTCTGTGGTTTTCACAAACTCCCCTGTGTGTTGTTTGTGCACACTTGGGTTTGAGAACAGTTTATCCAGACGGTGCTATTTTTTTTTTCCTGTAAGGTTTGCTCATCTAATAAAGCAATGGGAATCTATTGATTCACTCGCCCATTGAACTAACATTCACCGAGTGCCGGGTGCAGAGACAATTGCAGTGGAAAAGACTCTGGGGGAGCTTCCAGGCTTCCAGGAAACTCATCGGTCAAGACTACAGCTCATGATGTGAAAGAGATTTTGTTTTCCCTTTTTTTAGACCAAAAAGAAAAACAAAATGGCGCCATGTTTGCTGACCAATGATGGGAATTGCCAGTGTTCATAAGCTAAGCTGTTCGCAGTGGTTACTTCTCAGAGGGTGGGGTTCTTTGGCAGTGTGAAGAGAAATGGACTTCATTGTACCACCCCCAGTTTGATGGCGTCCTCCACTCCAGTCCCTTCTCCACATCCTGACTCCACTGACAGCTTGGTGTTGAGCCTGGCACCCAGGCCACTGGCTTATCCCCTCCCACTGCCAGCCGCCTCAGTCTCTCCCAGGTTCTGTAGCACCAGCCATGGCGGTCACTGAGGCAGGAAAAGGAGCTCCTGTGCCTTGGCCCCATCTGTCCAGACTCCCTGCAAAGTCTGCTTCTCCCCTCACCTCCAGGTTCTCAGGATGCTCCCTATAATATGTGGGATCCCACTTGCTCAAAGGCTAGTAGGGGCAGGTGGTGTCCCACATAGGGCAAACTTTGACTAATAATGGACAAGACAAGCAACAGTCATCAGAGAAAAATCTAGCTACACCCATGGACTGCTCCAGGCAAGGTGGTTCCTGAAGTCTGTTGGGAGGTGCCTGTCCCTTCCTTTCCTTTTTTCATTATTGCTTCCCTAGGAGAGTACCCCTAGGTACCAGCATATGAACTCTGCCTCAGGCTCTGTTGTCCAAGGAAACTGTGCTAAGACAGCATCTCCACCTAGAAATTAATTTCTTCCCATTTGTCTACTGAAATATTTAAAGTGTCTAACTGTGGCATTATGCCTGAGTGTCCATCTCTGTCTTAAAGGCAGGGAGCGGGTGGTGCCTGGCTCATATTTGCTTCTCCAGCCCAAGAATCCTTCCTTCAACATAGTAGGAAATCAGTAAGCGTGGATTTGATTAAATAATGCAAAATCTCTGCCTTCGAGAGGCTTATGATCAGAATTGTCAGGCACCTGGAGCCATCCTTGAAATGGGGTTGGTCCCCTCAGTCGGGCCCCTGGACAGTGAGCTAGAGCTACCCTATGTGATCATACCATGACAGGAGTCAAAAATGGGTGGGAGCATGGCAAGCAAATAACAGGTTATTGATGATAACTTCCCAGGACCCAAAATGAACTGCTAAGGGGCCTGCGATTCCTGGACTCTGACAGTCAAGCCGTGCACCACAGGCTCCTCCGAATCACTTTCACACCAAGAGGAGTCAGGTGAAGACACAGAGAGCCTCATCCCATGGACAAGGCAATCTCGATTTTAACGTGCAATTACCCCCAACCTTATCTTCCCAAGAACTTTCTATTTCGTAGATTTGCATACGTTGAGAACACTCTTTTTGGTTACTTGTATTTTTGTCAAACAGATTTTGCATCCTACATGGTTTTTTAAAAATTCAGATTGTTTTAAAAGGCAGTCTCCTACCCTTCCAGTCCCAGTGATCTAGGCGCTGTCCCCAGAGCTAACTAACTACAATCAGCCCTCTTGAATGTGCCCCCAAGTATTTACAGTCATGTTTCTAAATAATAGATGGCTATTTCTGATTCTTGATTGTCCACTTTAGACATTAACTAAAAACATCTCACTACGGTATATTAGACATTAACTATTAATATCTCACTATGGTATGTTAGAACTGTCCTCTCACTCCCCATTTCCCTGCTGCCTTCCCCTACCCTTTGGACCAGACTTCTCACAGTATGTAGCTGTATCAACAGTCAATTACATATGCTTATATAATTATCATTCACCACTGAGACCATTAGCACATAGGTCAATACTCCTTTCCTACAAATTTTTGTCCTGGGGTTAATAATTACTCCCATTTAATTCATTTGCCTGATTTTCTTTGTGTCTATGCTTGTTTTTCTCCAGATACTCCAATAATTCTGTCTGACGTCTATAAATTTTCCACTGCCATACACTTATAAATATGTCCCCATCCACAGTTCTCCATCCTGTTTGGAAAATGCCTGGGATCCTTCTGAGCTTGCCTAACCCTGCAGCTGTCACCCTTGGACTCCTCTACTTTAGGTCTTCTGTTTCTTAGATTATTTCCTGTCCAATAAATTTAAGGGTAGAATAAAGACATCTGCTGACAGGTAGGGACTCAAATTGTCCATTTTCCTAGGAAACTATTAGACGATGTGCTCTTGTCCAATCAGAGAGTAAACCAAAAAACAGGAAGTCGCAGACCCTAGTCACAGGCGTGATGAAAACAGGAGAATGGCTAAAGGAAGCTGAGTCACTTCTCTGCTGGGACTCAACTTCTTTAACACTATCCCAAGGAGCAGATGACCACAATGTATCCATATTATCAAATCACCAACATGTACACTTGAAACATCTTAACAATTTTTGTATATCAGTTATAACTCAATAAAACTGAAATTAAAAAAAAAAAGAAAAAGAAACAGAGGAACCAAAAAAGCTTTTAAAAAGAGATGGAAAGATTCTTTCTTAGTCTGATTGGCCCAGAGCAGAGCCGTGGGAATAAGTAATCTTACAAGAATTCTGTGTAGACATTAATGCGATTACCAGCATATTCCTACTGGTTGGCAGAGCAGGGAATTAGAGGTCACACTGAAGGCCTCGATCCCTCATCTCCTGGCTTATCGTGTCACAATGGAGAAGTCTGGTGCTGTTCCCATTCCCAACCCTTTGTATGTGACCTGTTTCTGGAACCTTTCAGGGTGATTTTATTACCCTAAGTTCCATGATGTTACATCTCGAGGAGGGCCTTTCTCTAGTCCTCCCAGTAGTGTTGTGAATGCACCGTGGGCCCTTTCCATCTAGATACTCATGCCCTTTGGTTCTGGGAAATTGTCTTGAATTAATCCCTCTTGTAATTCTGTGCACTTCGTTTCTTTGTTTTCTGTTACTGGAACTCTTGTCAGTCAGCTGTTCGACCTCCTGACTTAGTCTGTAAATTCCTAGTTCTTCATTTCCTTATGTTCATTTGTCTTTTTATCCTTTCTTTTCTAGGGTGTCCCCTTCTCTTCTCTCCTAGTCTTCCTAATAAAGTGTTGGAAGGAGGCGTCTCTTAGTTTCAATTTCCATGATCTCTTTCCTCTTGTCCGATTATTCCCTTTTTTATCTTTTTTTAACATTAGGGACAAATACACCTAGCAAAACCATTTTCCATTTTAACCATTTTTAAATGTGCAATTCAGTTGCATTAAGTATTCACAATATGCTTATTGCATAAATTTGCAATCGCATAAGCACCACCACTATTCATTTCCAGAACTTCCTCATGATCCCAGACTGAAACTCTGCACCATTTAACAATGGCAGTCCCCTGCCCTGTCCCCAACAGCCCCTTAACAACCACCATTCTACTTTCTGTCTCTGTGAGCTTGCTACTCTAGGTACCTCATTTAAGTGAATTCATACAATATCCATCCCCTCTTGTCCGGCTATATCACCCAGCATAATGTTCTCAAGGCAGAACCACACTGTGGCATGCATCAGAATTTCATGCTTTTTTAAGGCTGAATAATATTCCCTTGCATGTATCCACATTTTGTTGATCCATCCCTCTGTTAGGGGACATTTGGGCTGCTTCCTTTTGGCAATGGTGACAAATGCTGCTGTGAACATTGGTGTACAGATATCTTTGTACACATTAGTGGATAAACATGTTCAAGTTCCTGTTTTCAAGCTTGGGGAATCTATGACCCCAAAGTGGAATTGCTAGATCACATGTCGTTCTGTGTGATTGGGGGCAGGAGGTGGGGTGAGGAGGACCGTGATGTTTTCTGCAGCAGCCCTAACCATCTAACATTTCTGGATGCATAAGTCTTCCAGTTTTTCCGCATCCTATTCAACACTTGCTATTTTTCTTCTTCTTTTTTTTTTTTTATTATAGCAATATGAACAGAAATAAAATGTTACCTCATTCTGGTTTTGGTTCACATTTCCCAGACTGGTGACGTTAGGTAACTTCCCATGTGCTCACTGACTGTATGTATATTTTTTTTGGAGAAATGCCTAATGAAGTACTTTGCCCATTTTTAAACTGGGTTGTTTTTGCTGTTGTTGAGTTGTAAGAGTTCTTTATATATTCTGATTATTAATCCTTATCAGACATATGATGTGCAAATATATTTCCCATTCTGTGGGCTGTCTTCTCACTCTCCAATGGTATCATTTGATGCACAAAACTTTTGATGAGTCCAACGTACTTATTTTTTCTCCCCTTTGTGCCTCTGCTTTTGGTATATATCTAATTTCCTTTTTAATAGTAATGCAATCTAGTTTCATGGTTACAATAACATCTCTTGTCTTACAAGTGTATTAGCTGCACATTTGCTTGTTTGATTTTTACATTTTCTTCTTTTCCCTGAATTATCTCTGTTTCCTCCAGTGTCAGTGTTCCTGGTCTGTTTGGTTTGGTAAGGTTTTTTTGTTTATTTGTTTTGGTTTTGGTTTTGTCTTTCATAATGGAGTTTTTCCTTCAACACTTGCTAAACCTTAGCAGTTATTCAGATTTAAAGGTGAGATATTAAGAGTCTGAAGGGGACTCACTGGGCGTGAATGATGATGAATAGAACAAAAGAGTGGGCTTTACTCTAAGATGATAAAATGGCAATTCAGCCTTTTTAAGGGATAAATCACCAAATGTCAACACATGCATTTCTCTGGGGGCTCCAAATTCTTCTATAGAAGAACGTTCTATCATCTGACCTCCTGATTTGGGGACATTAGCTTGACTATCAGTACTATGGAAGCAAGATAGGGGTGGGGGAAAGGGATATTGAGCCCATCATTCATTATAAATATATTTACTTAATATTCTTGTTTTCATGTATGTCTTTCTCTGTTCCACACCCTCTATATCTTTGATGTCTTGGAATTCGAAGCCTCCTAGGTTCAACTGCCCCCCAAAAGAATGAACTTCAAGTTCTTGGTGAAAAAGAACATGCAAAAAAGAAATGTACCCAGAGACCCAACCTTTCATCCTGTAGACTTGCTACTGGCTTCCATATTATAATACCTAAGTCAGCTTAGGCTGCTAAAACAGAATACCAAATACGAGATGACTAATAAACAACAAAAATTTGTTTCTCACAGTTTAGGATGATGGACATCCAAGATCAGGGTGCCCAGGGTTCTGGTGAAGACCTCGTTCAGGTTGCAGATGGCTGGCTTCGCAAAGCCTCACATGGTGGAGATTAGGGATGGGAGGTTAACTATCTGGTGACACTTACAAGGACGCTAATCCTATCTATAAAGGTTCCGCACTCAGAATCTCATCTAATCCTTATAATTACCTCCCCAAAGGCCCTACCTCCTAATACCCATTGTTCAAGGTTCAGGTTTCAACATAGGAATTTGGTGGTGGCAGGGGCACAAACATTCACTCCATAAAAACATCTCTTCTAACCAACTATGTTTTAAAGCAATATTTTGTGCCTCCCAATTATGAGCCTCCCTGGGTGATGGAGGCAAATTAGCTCACTTCTACAGTAACTCCTCCTAAAAGCTAAGTTTCAGTTCCTTCCAATTTTCTAAATCATCATCACCTCCATGGACTATTCGTTTCCCAGGAATTTATTAGGATGCTTTGCCCACTGTTGTCTTCTAGTGCCTTTGAGAGTTTATATCTTTCTTTTTATTATTATTCCTTTGCCGCCATATTGGGAGAGGGAAAAGATACATGAGATCAATTTACTTTGTCTTACTAGAAGTGTCTACTACCTTCCTGAGCTCCTGCATGTCCTTTTCTTCGTGATTGCTGTAGCTCACCATTTCCCAAAGGACATTTGGAGGAACAGTAGTTACATGGGCTATTAATAAAGATACGTAAAGAAAGGATCTCATAGCCAGATAAGCATGGGAGACGTTAGACCACAAACACCTTCCAGCAATGCCAATATCTTTCCAACAATTTGAATAGCATTCCTCAAGAATTTAAAGCCAGCTTAAAATCCATGTAAGAAAACCATTCTCATTGCATATGACACACCTCTTTTGTGATCACACGCACACACCACACACACACACAATTTATATTAGACTCAGCTTGCACAACTATCTTAGTTCCCAGATTTGACTCTAAGTTATTTTAGATCTGAATTATTCAAAAGAATGTGCTTTAGTCTCTGCAGAAGAATTCCAAGCATGTTCTGAGTGATGACAAAGTTAGCTTAAGTCTCAAGCCACCGAAGATAAGTACTTTGAAAGGGACAGCACGCCATCAAATTCACAAGCCCTGCTTATGAATATTTTGTAAGTCTTTTGATTTTATGGCTACATGTTATACTCAAATGAGGCACATCCTGTTCCAAATCCCTAAGAAAACAAGGATTAATCTCCTTCAATGACCAATGAAGTCTTCTCTTCTGACAGACATCAAAATCAGTGAGGGTTTGGCCTCTGTTTTCTTTATTCTTTCTGTTAAGCTCTTCCTATGAAGTTGTCCCACATTTGATGTGTCCTTTGTTAAATACCACTCATTCTCTGCCAATTTCAAAAAACATGCTTTATTTCTACTGCTACAGCTGAAAGGGAGAAGAAAAAGGGTCTGGGATTTCTTTTTCAAGAGTGGGTGGGGAGAAGCTTTTCCAAAGGCACCCAGTGATTTTCTCCATTCCCAATTTTGACATTTCTTTCATGGTTTGTCTCTTTTCTGAGGAAAAGACGCTTCCTGTATGCCAAAATGCCACTTGTTACAAATGCAGTCAACGTCCCTGAAACACTCAGAGGGTAACTTCATGATCCACTGAAGTGTCTGGCTGACACAGTGCAGCTCAGCTGCCAGGACCCTAAATGAATGCCGATTACAATTAAATGCAAATTAGCCGCAACAGTACATACATAATTTCTTCAGCTGCCTCCATATTCCAAGGCACAAATGCCACTCCAGACTGTTATAATTAATTACCCCTGGAGAAGTGTACAGTAAGGATATCCCTATCATTTCATCTTTCATCATTGATTTACACGTCTGACATGGGGAGCATGTCGTTTGCCAGTTAGGCAGTTTAATTAGGTTAATTGACACAGCCACCAATATGCTATGGAAGTCACTAGACTGGTTGCTACCCACTCACCTTGTTTTCCTGCAGTGCAGCACGCTGGTGCAGGACCACTGCTGACGCCGAGCACCAATCCGGCAGTGGGCAACCCTACCCTTCGCCAGTCTCATGCCCAGTGTCTCTCCAGGGCTCAGAACAGTGTGTGGCCTGTCCTAAGTGCTTCTCAAATTCATTCAATAAATGGATGAATGGATGTTCTAGAGGCTTACTTTCCTCACTGCAATGCCTGACTTCCACGGGAAATCAGAGAAGCTCTATGAACAAAGGGGCCAGAGGATGTGAAGAGAGAATAGCTGGTGAAGACAGAGCCTGTGACCAATCATCCAGTCCTGCCACATTTCTGCAGCCACCAAGCCAAGCCTACGGTCTGCCTAGCCGGGGGTTTCTACTGGAATGTGTTAAAGGTGAAGAGTGTCAGAATGCCATCTGGGCACCACATGATCACACTTTCCCGTTAAGCAGAACCTCAAGTGCTCACAGCAGGGTGCTGCTTTCTCTGCCAACACCCTACAAAGTGTCTTTGCAGATGTCTCCATTTGACCAATGAAGCATTACAATGGGCCCATTCATGAAATGAAAAAGCTCCTTATTACATATGGCAGAGGTTCCTAGCTGCCCCCAGAATGTAGGCTTTCCTACCATCCTTGTCCCTTTCAAGTGGCTGCCCAAGGGCTATATTATCTAAGCTGGTCTTGCATCTAGATGGCTTCATTCAACTAGTTCTCATCAACAGAATTCTGGCAGCTCGTATTATCTAGTCATCCACCCCAATAGGTCCCATTTCACACAGTCTTACAATGGGACGTTGTCCTCCCGCATCAAGGAGTGGACTCTCTGTTCTTTCCCTTTCATCTGGGTGAGCTTGTGAAGTTTGTCAGGCCAAATCATAAAAGGACACAGCTTCTTCCCCATCCTCCTGGGACACTCACACCTGGAACACAGTCACCATGTTTTGTGGCCCCACACACCACAGCCCCGCAGCCATGTGGAAAGTCCAAGCATGGATGTTCTGGCTGCAGCCACAGGTGATGTAGCAACAGACACCAGCCTAGAGGAGAAGGAGGTGAGCTGGCCAACAGACTCTAGCCCTCAGACTTCGAGCCATGCCAGGAGACACCAAATGGAACAGAAGTAAGATGTCCACACCAAGCCCTGTCCAAATTGCAATTTCATGAGCAAAACAAATGTCATTGTTATAAGCCACTAAGTTTGGGGCCATTTGTTATGCATCAGTAAAGGACCAGGACAGGATTGCGAGTGACAATGATGTATGTTACTTCTAAGACAAAGCATGGAAGAACTAGGGGTGTCTTTTCTGTAGGTACTCTTTCTCCAAGGCCCTAGTGCAGGTGGACCACAAGAGGGAGTGACCCAAGTATCTCGATGGCCACTCTGTGGCAAACTTTCCATCACTCAAGAACACCTGCATCAAACTATTTCAGAGATAGAAATAAATGTCTGTTAAGACATTAAAACTCAAGAGTTTTTATTTTTATAGCAGCTAGGATTATCCTACCTAATTCAATATATTTTTTCTAATCTCCCCCAAATCTTCTACTCTGACCAGTATCTTCCTCTCCTTTAATCTCCCAGTTGTCTGCATAATACTAACTGTTGTCACTTGGGCTTCTGTTCAGTTATCCCTACACAAAGATGAACCTGTGTGTTATCAGAAGGACAATACTTTAAAACTTCAATTCTTATAGAGGACGTATAGGTAAAGGGCAAAGGAAGGGTAAGAACTCATCCCTCCAAACCCTCCTTAACACCTCCAGGACGATGGCAGCACTGGCCCAGGACAAGAGTGAGGGAAACACTATGCTCCATAGAAGTGAGCCAACACAGGTCAATGAACAGGCTCCCCAACACCCCTTGCAGAGGCAGGTTTCTAGACTGAGGATGTAACTGTCACATGCAGACCGTTAGGAGTAGACCTGCCATGTTTCATAACCAGTTCAGAAGGAGCAGATAGACCTTTGGTTTCCAGGCGCTTTGATGCCAGACAGAAGGCTAAGAAAATTCGAGGCCCAGCCTAGCGTCTGCACCCCCAGTGTCTAGCTCCTCATCCACAGGTCTCAGGGACCTGTGTCTAACATTCATTCTCTCAGCTCTCCCTTAACAAGAATTTTCCTCCTTCCCTGGTTCTGAAGGACCACAGGTCACCTGACTCTCCCAAATCATGACAGTGAGATGTCCCAGAGCATCATCTCCGGCACTTGGGAACACAAGAGCAGAGAATGTTGGCTCATTTTTAAATATTAATAGGAGTTAGTGCTACAGGAGGTGACGATGAGCCTCAGTGGGTCTCTTTCAGGGTTTCTGAATTCTGAGAGATCCCCAAAGGTCTTGCCCTCTGCCTAACATTAAAATTCACTCCCCAACCTGAAACACATTTGGAAAAACTGGGAAAATTCTGCTGGGGAGCTCAGATTGTGTCCCTGACACTCAGGAGGGGAATCTTGGTGTGAACCATGCTGTTCCAGGAAGTGGCTTTTTTAATGTGCAGCATAAAATATGTTCAGCATAAAATATCAGTGCCTGACCTTATACCTGCCCCGTGCATCCTTCTAGCACCAGGGGACCTGCCCCAGAACCACCCCCAGCTTCCTTCCTGATGATACCACTCACCTCTATTACTTACAGCTGCCTAAAGCCTTCTTTGCTTAATTTTTATTTTTCTTTTCAACACTGAATGGCAGCTGCCCAGAGAGCACTTGGGATCCAATCCAAGATGAAAAAGCTTCACCACTAAATGGAAAAGTACAATAAAAATACCCCTGGTTCATGTTTACTTTTCAAATTACTTCATCTGTGAGTTCCAAACCCTCCCAACTCACAACTGCCTGGCATCTTGGGGTACCAACACAAGCAAGGGTCTGTGGGCTTTGCTCTGCGTTGCCAACCCAGGAACAGTATGAGATGAGATCACGTGCCATTTCCCCAGATGGCCCGTGGGAGAATTTTTTGGTTTTTTTGCTTCTAACAGAAACCCCAGAGTGGAATTCAGCTTTTCACAGTTCATTCCTAAGTTGAACAAACCCTTTTTCTAGGGGGACCTCAAGAATGTTAGAGATTCCCTCATCTTTCCATGGTTCCAAGCATGGTCTAATCCCTTATCTCTCCATGAGCTGTTTGGCTCATGCTGTTTTGATTTCACCGGAATGGCTGAGCCTCTGAGATCCCTAGCTCTGGCCTCCTCTCTTCAATGAGTCCCTCTGGGCCTCCGGGCTTAATGTCTTCAATGGAGATCTTGTGGGATAATGTTTCCAGATTTGTTTTCCAGAGCCTCAGCCCCTGGGAGCAGACTTGCCTGGGTTTTGTCAGTCCCTGCCCAGCCCCTCCCCATCAATCTCCCCTCGCCCCACCTTCTCTTCCATCAGCAGCTCCCTCTCCGTTGGCTCCATCCTTCACTGCTGACCTTGGAGGAGTGATAAGGCTTCGGTGGCTATGCTCAGCCGGGGAGATGCGGAGGGACCAAAAGCCAATTTCTAGTTTTCAACCACTTCTAGCTCCTAACAGATTTGAGGGTTTTAAAGGCTTTGTCAATCCAGGAAACCTCTTTCCACCCATCCCTGTCCTTGAAGCTCCTCGCAAAAGGACCAGCTCCCTGTTGATAAGACTCTTTGTCCTCTT
>ML112053.1:0-19443 GCA_003697995.1 Taxidea taxus jeffersonii
TTTTAAGATTTTATTTATTTATTTGACAGAAAGGGAGATCACAAGTAGGCAGAGAGGCAGGCAGAGAGAGGGGGAAGCAGGCTCCCCGCTGAGCAGAGAGCCCGATGTGGGGCTCGATCCCAGGACCCTGAGATCATGACCTGAGCCGAAGGCAGAGGATTAACCCACTGAGCCACCCAGGCGCCCCTGTAATCCACTGGCTTCTAAGCTTGCCTCAGCTGTCACTGCCCAAGTTCAAAACACCACTTTTCACTTGGCCTGCTTCCACTGGTCACCTCTCCAACCCACTCCTAAGAACAATGTGGATCACATCACTCCTAAAAACAAATGTGGATCACATCACTGTTCTTCCGCGTTAACCTCATAGGCTCCTTGCCTGAAAAGCAAAGCCCTTAACTAGGGTTGAGAAATAGCCTGGGTGACCTGTCCTCTGGCCATCTGCTCTCACATACTGTTCCCCCTGTGCTCTACACTAGCCATGCTGTCCTTTGGGTCCCTAAAACCCACCATGCCCCCATCTGCCACAGGGCTTTTATTCTCTTCCCTCTACCTGTGACACTCCTCCCTCTTCTACTAATCTGCAATTTCTCACCTCCCCTAGCCTGCCCCTTTTGTTTAAGACCAACAGCAAAGAAATGTAAGATGTAAGATGACTGACCTGTAGGTAGAGCAAAGAAGCATAAAGAGTTACTTCAGTGTGCCAAGGAATTAATTAGGTGCTGACTGGAAATAAGTCTGGGTGCAGGGTGTGACAGGTAGGGCTGCTAGCGTGTAGTATCTGTTCCTCAGTGACAGTCCTTGAGGAGCATTCCAGTCCCTTCTAGTCGGCCTGATTTCTGCATTTTGTGTGCACAGGCTTGCTTAATTCTACAAACGGGAGTAGGATCCCCAAAGAACCCAGGTGAGGAAGTGCCTACTGGATTCCCCACCCCAGTCAGCACAGTAAACAATGCCTGAAACAAATCCTGCATTTGTAATGTGGCTGTGACACAGGCCCAGGACAGCTCGGTTTCACCCATCTTGATGTGAGGAATGAGGAAATGCTCGACATCTGCTTTACCTATATATATATATACCTTCCCTGGTTTTCCTGCTCAGATTAGATCAAGACTGGGCATACTGTGTTTATCCATTTCTTATATGCATTTCAGAAACAGTTTATTCTTTGTGTTGCTCCTATTTGCCTCTGATATGCTTGATTTCTAATTATTTGTCTATATTGTTATCATCTGCTAAACAAGTGGGCTTGGGTGTCTTCTAAGAAGCTCACAGTTGAAAGACCAAGGAAGTTGAGCAGCACACACACACACACACACACACAAAAAGGACTCGGTATCAAATCAGATGTGACACTTTCCACTCTGGGTCTGGGTTTTTTCAGTTCCGTGAGGTAGTGCACTTGAGTGGCTGTGGAACGTGGTGCTATTTCTGTCTTAGCTCCCTCCCCAGACAACTGTGTCACTGTCTGCCAACTAACCCAACCACCAGCCTTCCAATCTAGGCAGAAGACCGAAGACAAAGTGAAGGAGGGGGTCCCTGGGTGGCTCAGTCAGTACCTCAGCCCAGGTGTTGATCTAGAGTTGTGAGTTGTAGCCCTGAGCCTGGAGCCTGCTTAAAACAAAATGAAGGATAACACCTCAAGGAAAAACGGACTACAAAAACTACCTGTTCCCGCCCCTTCAGTAGGAACGGACTTAAGCTTGTAAACCCAAGACGTGCAATTTGCAGCCATTGAAAACCAGAAAGGCTTGGGCAGGCACTTTGCAAAAGAGACCACCAAAATGACCAGCCAACGCGACAGGGCGCTCCAGGGATTCAGAAGTCTGGAAAACCTGAACTAAAAACTACTCGAGGCTCCCTTGGTGCACCCACCAGCGTTGGGGAGGGTGCAAGCAGCAGGAATTCCGCGCCCACGGCCGAGGGGCACACAAACCTGCACACACGCCGATCGGGGGAGCGGTTTACCTAGTCCAGGTGAACACAGCCCACCCCCGGCAGCGGGCAATCCCACCCCTGGCCCCACTCCGGTGCACGCCCCTGGTGTGCTGCACGGCTCGACGGCTCGCCGCGCACGGAGGCTGACCCTCCCCCAGCGGCCCCGGAGCCAGGTCAGCGGAAGGCAGCCCGACACGGCAGGGCGCAGACTCAGGACACACGGACCACCGAGGCCTGGCACTCGGGGCGCTGACAACGTCCTGTTAACTTGGGGGACCACGGGGTTCGCTTTAGAATTCCTCAAAATTACACGCTCCTCACTTTTCTGTGGCTACCATTTGGCAACAGAAAAGCTTTAGTAGCCCTAAGCGGAAAAAGAAACATACAAGAGAAATAACTCCTTAATAAACAGAACCGCACACGAAGCTGACGCAAGCGTCTGGCCGGGGTACTGGCGCCAGGTCGAATCCCAGGTCCCCCAGTCCCTCAACCCCACTGACCCGGCCATGACGCCTGCGCACTGGGCGGAAAGCGGGCGGATGACACAAGGCGCCTGCGCACTGGACCGGGTGGGAAAAAAACGTATGTTCTGAGTGGGTGGGGGCGGGGCGGGGCCGCGCCTTCCTACCTGCACGTGGCCTGCGTCCGGCGCCGGGCTGCCTGTCCTGCCGTGCACGTTGGGGAGCCGGTACATGCAGGTGGGAAGCTCTACACGGAGGGACGCGCTGCCACCGTGATAAGGCTTTACCTGGTACATCGGCATCCTGGGAGGCGAAGAACGGAAGGGGACGGGTGAGGGACACGAACGCTCAGAAACCGTCGGACACCACGAGAGCCTGCAGCCACCTCCTTTCCGATCCGGCTGCGGCCTTTCGGGAAAGCGCAGTCCGTGCGGTCTAATTGGCCCGCGCCCTCTGGACGTCACAGCCTCGACTTTTTACACAACCAATCCGCAAGAAGGGGGTGTGGGAAGCGATGGAGGCCCCATCCGGAAGGGGCGGGGTACGGTGTCGGAAACAGCCAATGGGCGGGAGGGAGGCGGAGCCTCCGTGAGAGCTGCTGCGGGGACTGTCCCGAGTCCGGGAGGCGGTTTTGGTTCTGGATCCATGGAGCTAGTGGAAGGGCCGAGGTGAGCGATGCGTGCGGTGTCCGCTCGCGGTCTCCATCCCTGATGCCCACGGGTTCCAGACCCCTGGAAGGGAGGGAAGGAGACCAAGGCGCTGGGCGAGCCCGCGGAGGCCCCCTGAGCGGGCTCCTCGGCGCTCCCCGGACCCGCTGCCCTTCCGAGGGCGCTTTGCGGTCGGGATCGGTGGGGGGATCCGGCCGGCTCCTAGGCAGGCTCTGCCTAGACGCCTGGACTGTCCGGGGACTGGCAGCGGGAGCAAGACATCCCAGGAAACGGAATTCACTTCCTTTCTACCTGGTTTCTCTCTCTTTTTTTAATTGGAGGTAATTTGGGGAGGCTTCAAGGCACATGCTAATTTGCATAGCCGCACAGGTTTCAAAAATGCAGAAGTTTGGCATCTCCTTGAGCATATTATTGCTGATTAGTAACCCAGGTCGGAGGGGCGAGTGTCCCGGCTAGCCTTGCTGCGTTCAGTGTCAGGTTCCTGAACCCAAATTCGCTGTCCGTGTTTAAATAGTTCATCCCCGGTTCTCGAAAAAAATTAGGAAGTGGACTTGTGGCCTATGGTGTGTTGCCGAATAAGTGTCAGAGACACTTCTTTCCATTTTGTGTTGTCATCTGCAGTTTCCACATTTAAGAGAAATCTGAGAGAAGTTTTTTTGCAGGGTAGGACGAAGAGTAAAGATGTTTGTTGCTTGTTTTATAAGGGTTTGTTGAGGGCCTGCTGTGTGTTAGCAGTAGTGGGAGACTACCCAAAGATTTCTCTCGCAGGGAGTCTCCTGGGTTCGATTAAACCCACGTTGTCAATTAAGCCACTTACAAAAAAATTGCTGAACTAATGAACGTAAGGAATGTATTCTTGGGATGAGCAGAAGTTTGCCAGGCAGAGGAGGAAGAGGGGAACGGTCTAGACAGACCTGTATGGACAAGGTGCAGTGTCTAAAAGAGCTTGTGATATTCAGGAAACAGTTTGTTATAACTAGAATATAGAGGAATCGGTGAACGGAGGATTGGAGAGAATGAGAGAAAAGTAGATTTGGGTCCAGTTTTTCATAGGACTAGATTTTCATATAACAGACAATGGGATGCTAGTAGAACCCCCTAAAGTTTATTTATTTATTTATTTTAAAAGTAATCTCTGCACCCAGTATGGGGCTCAAACCCAGGACCCCAAGATCAAGAGTCCCATGTTCCTCCAAATGATCCAGCCAGGCACCCCTATACTAGTAGATTTTTTAGGCAGAGAAGTTATTTGTCCAGATCTGTGATTTCTTAAGTAACTGGTAGCATGGAGGGTGGGTTGGAATAGGGAGAGAGTAGAAACGGATTGGTTGTGAAACTCTTAAAGTAGGTACAGCAAAAACTTTGGGGAGTTTTGCTAAAGCAGCAGCTGTGAGGCTGGACTTGGAGGGGAGATTCAAAGGCTGCTATGGAAATAGTTATGCAACAGGTACCCAGTTTCTAAGATGGTTTTGGTTTTCACATAAACACTGTGTATTTCCCACCAGGCTGTTGGGTTTTCCACTGGTGGGACAAGTGTTGCTTTCACTTTTCAGAAGAGCCCATTGTCGCCGAAGATTATTGACCCATTGGTGGAGGGGTACATGTGTTTCCTCCATGTAGATCCCAGCATAACTAAATTTCTAAATATCCATTGCATCGGAAGTATCTATTCAGAAGATTGTTTTTGGCGGAAGTTTAAGAATTGTAGGACAACATATATATTTGTGAATGTAATCGATGGATATGTTAATATAATAAACGAACGTGTTAGACGCATTAGCTATTAGTAGAGATAATCATTTCCTGCAGTTAAAACCAAGATGAAAATACATAAATGCATCCTCACTTTGGTTCATATAACGTGTGTCTTTAGCACAGAACTTGCTAAGGCCATCAAACCTATCGATCGGAAGTCCGTCCATCAGATTTGTTCTGGACAAGTGGTACTCAGTTTAAGCACTGCTGTGAAAGAGTTGGTTGAAAATAGCGTGGATGCTGGAGCCACTACTATTGGTAAGTTTGAGAGAGTCTTAAGCCACAGGGAGCCATCAGTTTTTACTCTTTTTTTCAAGAAGCACTTGTGATTATAATGAGACCATCAAATGTTGGTAGACTGAGAAATTTTATTTTATTTTTTTAAGATTTTATTTATTTATTTGACAGACAGAGGTCACAAGTAGGCAGAGAGGCAAGCAGAGAGAGAGAGGAGGAAGCAGGTTCCCTGCTGAGCAGAGAGCCCGATGTGGGGCTCGATCCCAGGACCCTGGGATCATGACCCGAGCCGAAGGCAGAAGCTTTAACCCACTGAGCCACCCAGGCGCCCCAGAAATTTTATTTCTTTTTTTTTTTTTTAAAGATTTTATTTATTTATTTATTTGTCAGAGAGAGAGAGAGAGAGAGAACGAGCACAGGCAGACAGAGAGGCAGGCAGAGGCAGAGGGAGAAGCAGGCTCCCTGCCGAGCAAGGAGCCCGATGTGGGACTCGATCCCAAGATGCTGGGATCATGACCTGAGCCGAAGGCAGCCGCTTAACCAACTGAGCCACCCAGGCGTCCCAGAAATTTTATTTCTTCAACTTTAATTTAGCATCTCTGAGGTGCCTCATATTTAGGGAGAGAGTAGTAATCATAAAAGCAGTTACCTTTTATTGTGTTCTTACTAATGTGCCACACGGCTGTTTTTAAGATGCAGAACAACCTTATGAGATAAGAGTTACTATTGTTGTAATTTTACCTGTTTTACAAATAAGAAAATGAAGGCACAGGAATTTACTGCTTTTGAGGTTCCACAGCTAGGATAATATGTGGGAAGTCAGATTCCAGAGCCTCTTCTCTTTAATGACTATGTTAAAATTATCCTTTTGAAAGAAAGGTAGGAAGGAAAGGAAGAAAATGAAACTATTTTATCTGGGTTAATAATTTGCCAAGAGGGCCTTTAAAAAAAATGAAATACACCAAATAACAATAGTACATTTAAATGAGTATAGTTATGACTTACCTTTGAGTTAGGTAAATTATAAATCATGTCAGTATAAAGGCTTTTGATGGATTAGTTCTTTGAGAAATGAGTATGTTAAACTTTTCAGATCTTAGGCTTAAAGACTATGGGGTGACTCTCATTGAAGTTTCAGACAATGGATGCGGGGTAGAAGAAGACAACTTTGAAGGTTTAAGTAAGTTGAATTTTTCTCATCCTGTTTTAGAATATTTGGGCAAAATGTTTCAAAAACTTTGAGTCACACTGTCATCAGAAACCCAAAAATGACTTTTTAGAAACCAATTACTTTAGTAGGTATTGTGAATAGTCAGCGGTATATCACTTGAGACATCTTGGGTCTTACTGTGTACCTCTCTTTCAGCTCTGAAACATCACACTTCTAAGATTCAAGACTTTGCTGACCTAACTCAGGTTGAAACTTTTGGCTTTCGGGGAGAAGCTCTGAGCTCACTTTGTGCACTGAGGTGATGGAATATTTTTGTCTACTAACTTGACCCTTTATAAAAAATCTCTCTGAAAATGAAAATGTATGGATTAGAATCATTGCTTATTCTTTTCTATCCTGAATTCCTCAACTTCTAACTTCCACATTCTGTTTTATCTTACTGCCAATCTAAGTGGTAATACTTCCGAAATGTAAGCAATGAAACGAAGTAAAGACTCTTGTAAAAAAAAAAATTGTTGTCCTTCTCAGTGTCAAAATAGCACAGAGACTATAAGTTATAGACATGTTGGTTTTGATTTATTTAAATGTTCAGGAAATTTTTTTTTAAGATTTTATTTATTTGATAGAGAGAGATATAGTGAGAGAGGGAACACAAGCAGGGGGAGTAGGAGAGGGAGAAGCAGGTTTCCTGATGAGCAGGGAGCCCGATGCGGGGCTCGATCCCAGAACTCTGGGATCATGCTCTGAGCTGAAGGCAGACCCTTAACGACTAAGCCATCCAAGCGCCCCCAGGAAAAAATTTAACCAAAGTTCTTATTATGTATAACAGATTCTAAATTTATATGAATAGTTACTTATACATTGGAACTATAATATTTTTTTGATCCTTGTTAAAAATTATGTTAGAACAGTAGGACTAAAACTGAGAAATACATCTTTATTCGTTAATATGTAAGCTCTGAGATCTTTTATTTTGCAGCTTAATCAAAAAACAAATATCAAAGCTTTGATCAAAACAGAGCATTTACAGAACTCCGTGTCTCACTGTCCGCTAGGTGCAAAGCCTTAGATTCTGCGATGACTCCTCACTCATGGAAACTTTCTTGGATGGTCTCGGAGGGATCAGCATTTTTTCAGGAGGGCTGAAGCAGAGGACAGAAGCCAGAAAAATGAGCATGTGATTTGCAGCCCATGTGAGTTTCTGACCCCGTGGCGCCTGCTCTCTCTCACAGCGATGTGACTATTTCTACTTGCCACACATCCGCGAAGGTTGGGACTCGACTGGTGTTTGATCACAATGGGAAGATCGTCCAGAAAACCCGCCACCCACGCCCCAGAGGGACGACCGTCACTGTGCAGCAGCTGTTTCACACGCTTCCTGTGCGTCATAAGGAGTTTCAAAGGAATATTAAAAAGGTACAGTTAATCCAGAACCCTAGCTTCCCAGAGCCCCCCCCCCCCCGGTGGCATAACATGCACGAAACTAAAGTTAACCCTTTGGTGAATTCTCTTCCCTGAATTTTTCTGTAAAGTGCTTGATTTGCCTTTTCCCACCAAAGCCTGTACTTTAGGTTGATTTACCCCCCCTTGAAAAAAAAAAAAAATCACCAAGGCATATTTATTAAGTGTTTAACATGGGAATGAGTTCTTTAAGAAGTAACATTTTTTAATTTTATCTTTAGTTTTGTTTGTTTTTATTAGAGATTTTATTTAGAGAGAAAGAGTATTGCACAGGAGCAGGGGGGGCGGGGCAGAAGGAGAGGGAGAGAGAGAATCTCAAGCAGACTCTATACTGAGTGTGGAGCCCGTAGCAGGGCTTGATCTCTCAACCTTGAGAGCACAGCATGAGCCGAAATCAAGAGCTGGGTGCCCAACTGACTGAGCCACCCAGGTGCCCCCTATCTGTGGTCTTAATAAGATTATTTTTCTTGGTTTTCTAAAAAATTTGAATGAATTTGAATTTGAATTTGAATGAAAATGAAGTAACTAAATGTTATATAATTGTGTTTAAGAAAGCAGTTATAGGGGCGCCCGGGTGGCTCATTCGGTGAAGCGTCTGCCTTCAGCTGGGGTTGAGTCCCACATCAGGTTCCCTGCTCAGCGGGGAACCTGCTTCTTCCTCTGCATGCTGCTCTGCATGAATGTGTTCTTTTTCTTTCTCTCTGACAAAGTATTTTTTAAAAAAGCAATTAAAAACTGTGTATAAATGTACATATATGTAATTATCCTTCATATGATTATAGTTTTACAAAAACAAAGCAACTGGCCTAAAATTCGTAGAAAGAAGGCTGGAAGTGAAGATGAGTGTCGCCAGTGGTTATCCTGGGATGTGCGATCATGTGTACTTTTTGCTGTCTTCCTTGTGCTTTTCTGTTTTATATATATATTTTTTCATAATCAAAAGTTACATAAATAGAGTGCCTGGGTGGCTCAGTGGGGTAAGCCTCTGCCTTTGGCTCAAGTCATGATCTCAGGGTCCTGGGATCTAGTCTCGCATTGGGCTCTCTGCTCAGCAGGAAGCCTGCTTCCTCCTCTCTCTCTGTCTGCCTCTCTGCCTACTTGTGATCTCTGTCAAATAAATAAATAAAATATTTTTTAAAAGTTACATAAATATAGGCAGCTAAAAACTTTTTTTTTTTAAAGATTTTATTTATTTATTTGTTAGAGAGAGAGAGAGAGAGAGCACAGGCAGACAGAGTGGCAGGCAGAGGCAGAGGGAGAAGCAGGCTCCCTGCCGAGCAAGGAGCCCGATGTGGGACTCGATCCCAGGATGCTGGGATCATGACCTGAGCTGAAGGCAGCTGCTTAACCAACTGAGCCACCCAGGAGTCCCAGCTTTCTTGTAAAGCAATTTGTACTGGTTTAACTATGACATTTCACAAAAATATATATTTACTACAGGAAAAATTTAAACATTTTCTCTTATTTATTTATTGAAGATTTTATTTATGTATTTGTCAGAGACAGAGAGCACAGTAGGCAGAGGGAGAAGCAGGCTCCCCGCTGAGCAAGGAGCCCAGTGCAGGACTCAGTCCCAGGAACCTGAGATCATGACCTGAGCTGAAGGCAGAGGCTTAACCTACTGGGCCACCCAGGCATCCCTTTCTTTATTTAAAAAAAAAAAAAAAATTATTCAAGCCCACCCAGGGACGGTCCTCTGTATTTAAGGACCCTGCTTATAGGGTGTGGTTTTCCTTCCTAAGTTTGGGGCGCCTGTCTGCCTTCGGCTCAGGTCATGATCCCAGGGTCCTGGGATCGAGCCCCGCATCGGGTTCTCTGCTCAGTGGGGAGCCTGCTTCCGCCTCTCTCTCTCTCTGCCTGCCTCTCTGCCTACTTGTGATCTCTGTCTGTCAAATAAATAAATAAAATCTTTAAAAAAAAATAAAAGTAAAAAATAAAAATAAAAAAATGTATATAGAAAAAAAACTTTTTTTGTATCTCGTGGTAGGAAAATCAGTGCTTCAGAAATTATAGGAGTAAAGAACTGATCCTTGCCAGAGAGGACCACTGTTGGCAGATTGTTGTATGTCTCTCCAGACTCCTTTTAGTTTTGCGTCTTTATAAATCTTGAAAAAAAAATTGAGATAAAATTAGTATAAGGAAATCAAGTAATACAGCATATGAAACATTTAAGTAATGGAGAGTTATAGGTGGTAGAAAGTGGATGTTGTCTCAGCTGACCTCCCAGAGTTTGGTGTATGTCCAAACATGTATATGGATGTATAGAACCTTTATGCGTATGTTTCGATTTTTTTTCTTAAAAATTAGGATTATATTATATATTGTAGGTACCTTTTTTTGGCTGACTCATTACTTTATCATTCTGCCATGATATGAATGTCCCATAATTAGCTCCTTGTTGATGGTTGTTTAGGTTAATTTTTCACGGTTAGGATTATTCAAGTGCACATTTTTGTCATATTATCTTTGATTGATTGTGCCAGTTTTTCTATAAGAATTAATTGCTAGAGGAAGGATTACAGGGCCAAAGGAATGCACTTTTTGATTTTTATAGCAGCAGGCATGGGTGCCCTCAGATGGCTCGTCAGTTGAGCATCTGACTCTTGATTTCAGCTCAGGTCATGACCTTGAGGTTGTAGGATCGAGCCTGGTGTCAGGCTCGGTGCTCAGCAGAGAGTCTGCCTGAGATTCTCCCTCTCTCCCTGTGCTCCTCCCCCTCACCACTCCCCACTCACGCTTTCTTTCTCTCTAAGAATAAAAACAAAATAAATAAAAATAAAAATAAAAAGTTACAGCAGTGGGCATGGACACTGTGGGCACGAGAGAAGTGTGGCTAGGAACCGAAGCCAGTGAATTCTCTTTTACACCACGTACAGAGGTAGATGCGGGAGATGAGTCCTGGCTCATTCTGTCAGGAATAATCTGCCTCATTTGTGTGCTGGTATGAGAACCTTGAGTTGGATGTTTTAACTTGAATCATGTAATTCTTGTAGGATTAAAGTAACTCGGAGTCTGGTGTTTGCGTTTTTTCACCCAGGAGTACGCCAAAATGGTCCAGGTCTTGCACGCATACTGTATCATTTCGGCGGGCGTCCGTGTCAGTTGCAGCAATCAGGTGGGACAAGGGAGACGGCAGCCGGTGGTCTGTACCAGTGGGAGCTGCAGCATAAAGGAAAATATTGCCTCGGTGTTTGGGCAGAAACAGGTAGTGGTGACCAGTTACTTAAGAAACATTCTGTTGTTCGCGTAGTTAGGGCAGCTTTCCATTGTCCTTTCCAAAGAATAAAAAATAAAATCCAGTAATCAGTTTTCCTGTTTTAAAGATTTTTATTTTTAAGTAAGCTCTACGCCCAGCGTGGGGCTCGAACTTAACAACCCTGAGATCAAGAGTTGCGCACGATGGGGCGCCTGAGTGGCTCAGTCGGTTAAGCAGCTGCCTTCAGTTCTAGGTCATGATCCGAGGGTCCTGGGATCGAGCCCCGCATCAGGCTCTCTGCTCAGCGGGGAGCCTGCTTCCCCCCTCTCTCTCTGCCTGCCTCTCTGCCTACTTGTGATCTCTCTCTCTCTGTCAAATAAATAAATTAAAAAAAAAAAAGTTGCACACGCCCCTCGGACTGAGCCCACCAGGTGCCCCCAATAATTGATTTTTGAATTAGGTACTTATCACAGAAATTAATGTTGATGCCTGATAGATTGTTTTACTTTATTCTTCCAGAGAAGAAAACCCTCCTATTACTTTCCATCTGAAAAAAATATGTTGTGGGCAATGTATTCATTATGGACAACAAGGTTGAACTCAAGCAGTACATCTTTCTAATTTAAAAATCACATTTATTCTTACTGCCAGAAGCAGCAGTCGAAACTCTTTGTGCTCTTACTGTGAATGGCCTGTCCAGGGAAAGAAAACACCCAAAGCCTTCATTCTGTTTTTCCTTTCTGAAGTTGGGTTCCTCCCATTTTTGTTAGGAATTAACTGTGACTTGCTTTCTTTTAGCTGCAAAGCCTCATTCCCTTTGTTCAGCTGCCCCCTAGTGACTCCGTTTGTGAAGAGTTCGGGCTGAGCCAAGCTGATGCCCTACGCACCCTCTTTCGGTGAGTAGATCGCTGCAGGAGCAAGAAGTGCAAACGTTTTCTCTGGAGCTTTTTGTTTTTAAAGATAGTGATTTTTTTAAAAAAATATTTTATTTGTTTATTTGACAGACAGAGATCACAAGTAGGCAGAGAGGCAGGCAAAGAGAGAAGGGGAAGCAGGTTCCCCACTGAGCAGAGAGCCCAATGTGGGGATCGATCCCAGGACCCTGAGATCATGACCTGAGCCAAAGGCAGAGGCTTTAACCCACTGAGCTACCCAGGCGCTCCTTAAAGATAGTGATTTTAAGCCTTATTTCTTTTTTTAATCTTTTAATTTTTTATTATTTATTTATTTTTAAGATTTATTTATTTATTTATTTGACAGAGATCACAAGCAGGCAGAGAGGCAGGTGGGGGTGGGGGGGCAGGCTTCCTGCTGAGCAGAGAGTCCCATGTGGGGCTCGATCCCAGGACCCTGAGATCATGATCTGAGCCGAAGGCAGAAGCTTTAACCCACTTAGCCACCAAGGCACCCCTTATTTATTTTTTTAAAGGTTTTATTTGAGAGAGATGTAGCGCAAGAGAGAGCATGAGCAGGTGGAGAGGGAGAAGCAGGGTTCCTGTTGAGCAGGGAGCCCCGAGTGGTGCTCCATCCCAGGACCCTGGGATCATGACCTGAGCGGAAGGCAGGACCCTTAACCCACTGAGCCACCCAGGCGTCCCAGGACTCATTTCTTTATGTGGACATATTGTTCTTAGGGAAGTGCACATATCCTTGAGGTAGTTCACAAGGAGAGTAAGGACTTTCACAACACCTTAGTAGACAGGAGTTTGCTGATGGAGAGCATAGTTTTAAAGGGCAGGGAATATGGGCAAAAATCATGAGTACAAGTAGTTGGACTCCCTGGATAGCCCCTGGAGTCATCTGGAAGGTTCCAGAATGAGAGTCTGAGGTGAAACTCACTCCTTACATGAGTCCAAGAATTTAATAGGTCAAGTATGAGAAGAGAGCTGAAGCAATTACATTTTGAACCCACTGCATTGCCTGTGGTGAATTTGTTAACTACAGGAGCTATAGAACATTCCAGAAGGTTTGTGTTCTTTTAATGATTTATCAGAATGGAACACAGATACACATTAACTGAAGCGTTAATACTTAGCACGTCACCAGGTATTCTATTTTTATTTTGTTTTTACTGTAAGAATGTGCCCTCTGATATGTTACTAACCCTTTCATTCTGGAATCCTGCCCTTACTGTATGAACATTGAACAGCATCTCAGGCTTTATCTCTTATTGTGCTCATGGTGTTGGAAGAAGTTCAACAGACAGACAGTTTTTCTTCATCAATGGGCGGCCTTGTGACCCAGCAAAGGTATTTAAAGATTTTTTTTGTGTTTGCTTTTCCTTTTGTCTTTAATTTTCAATTTTATTTACCATCTAAGAAAGGTTTCCTGACACAGGAAATTTACATGAAACTTAGGACTTTGACTCAGAAACATAACTTTAAATTATCTTATTCAGCCATTTAAAGAAATGTACTATACGGCTGTTTCATTTATGCATTTTTATATGTGTGTACACTTACTAACCGATGACGCACATATTTATTACCATAGAAGTTACCACTATTTGTAGAAAGTAAACATCTCAGAACATTCACCGTCATGTGGACTTTTTTTTTTTTTTTTGAGATTTTATTTATTTGACAGAGATCACAAGTAGGCAGAGCAGCAGGCAGAGAGAGAGGGGGAAGCAGGCTCCCTGCAGAGAAGAGAGTCCGATGTGGGGCTCGATCCCAGGACCCTGGGATCATGACCTGAGCCAAAGGCAGAGGCTTTAACTCACTGAGCCACCCAGGCGTGGACTTTTTAGTCAAGACTGACATACGAGCATATGCATTATGTCTTCTCCTCTTCTTTCCCTTTTCCAGGAAAATAAGGGCCCTGATACCTTCTGCCTCACACTGAAGCTGGTCATCCTAATAGGGTTACATGGGTTTTAGTGGCTCAGTTTTGATTTTGGATCTTTAGTGGTTCAACCTGAGCATTTTCCACTGGATTGTAGATGGTGCGATTTTATAGTTTGACCCTATTTAATAATCACATTATCAAGTAATATAAATGCATTTCTGTGTACATTCACCTGTGTTTAATGAGCACTTATTTATTTTTTAAGATTTTATTTATTTGAAAGAGAGAGACACAGCGAGAGAGGGAACACAAGCAGGGGGAGTGGGAGAGGGAGAAGCAGGCTCCTCGCTGAGCAGGAAGCCCAGTGCGGGGCTCAGTCCCAAGACCCTGGGATCATGAACTGAGCTGAAGGCAGACGCTTAATGACTGAGCCACCCAGGCGCCCCTATGAGTATTTAAATTGCACCTGCAGCATGTTAACGACACCGGATTTAAAATACCATAACCAATAGATAAATCAATAGGCTGCATCTCTATCTTTTGATATTTCTTTAGAAGCATCTTTGGATTGGAAAAAGATTCAGGTTTAGGGGTTGATGATTAAAAATATCCCTTTGAGGGGCACGAGGAGACTTTTCTGGGCAGTGGCTGTACTGATGGTCTTGACTATAATCTTACTGGCCTTGACTGTAAACTTATCAAACTGTGTACTTTGAATACGTGTAGTTTATTGGAGGCCCCCCTGCTTCAATAAAGCTGTTAAAATACATCCCTCTAGTTGGGACAGCGTGTTGGGGAACAGATGTTCTTTTTTAATATTTGTTTTGTGTATAGGTCTCCAGGCTTGTGAACGAGGTCTATCACATGTATAATCGACATCAGTATCCATTTGTCGTTCTTAACATTTCTGTTGATTCAGGTAAGTTCCACTGAGCTGTCTGTCACATTGGTGACTTACCCAGAAAGGAAGTGAAATCATAAAGCCCTGATACGACCGCAAAGAGACTTTTGTAGCACTAGTTACTGACAATGTATTTTTCCTTTTTTCTTTTCTTTTCTTACGTACAGACTTTTAATGTTATAGACTTATTTTTTTATAGATTTTCCTGCTTCTGCTTGAGATAGGGTTACTTGTATTATCAGAAAAATGTGACTTTTTCCTGGCACCAAGGGAGAAGGCAAGCTAAGTGTTCTCCCCGATTTTAAAAATGATGCATATTTTTCTACCGATTGGGAAAATTCTGGTTTATTGTTACCTAATTTTTTTTTTTTAGTATTATTTTCTAGGCACCTAGAGATACGGTGCACACCTTAAAAAAATAGGTAATGATATATATACCTGCTCATATCCTTTGCGGGGAGAAAATAATTTTGAGTAAGTTTGTATCAAGCTCTTTATCTTTAGACCTGAATGTTTTCTTTTTTCCATGTCATTAAAAATTATTCAGAAACATGATTTTAGTAGCTACAATCATTATACTCCATTGTATCTTAAACTTTTTGTTAAAGATCTATTTATTTGAAAGAGGGAGAGCGTGCATGTGTGTGCACAAGTAGGGGATAAGGGGCGGAAGGAGAGAATATCTAAGCAGACTCCCTGCTGAGCGCAGAGACCGACATGGGGCTTGATCCCATGACCCTGAGACTGTGACGTAGGCAGAATCCAGGAGTCAGGACTCTGACTGAGCCACCAAGGTGCCTAGTATCTTAAACTTTTTCATTTTTAGCCTTATTTAAATTGTCTTCAGTTTTTAGAAATTTAAATACTATCCTTATAATTGTTATCTGTAACTTTGGCAATTTCCTTAAGATAAATTTCTGGAGGGGTACCTGGGTGGCTCAGTGGGTTAAGCCTCTGCCTTCGGCTCAGGTCATGGTCCCAGGGTCCTGGGATCGAGCCCTGCATCGGGCTCTCTGCTCAGCGGGAGCCTGCTTCCCCTTCTCTCTCTCTCTGCCTGCCTCTCTGCCTACTTGTGATCTCTATCAAATAAATAAATAAAATATTAAAAAAAAAGATATATTTCTAGAGCTAGAATTACTGTGTCCATGACAGTAATTGTGCTGTACTAATTCATACATCTACCAGAGGTGCACTGGGTAGTATCATTTTTAAACTAATCTCAGTGGGAGATGGAAGGACCTCATTTAACTTACAGTTTTCTGTAGTATGTTTTCATGTGCTTATTTGCTTTTTTTTTGCAAATTACCCATTTGAATACTTGCATATTTCTCCCATTTAATGAATGGTTCATCTTTTTCTTGTTTATTTGAAAGAATTAATTTTATATTTTATGAATTTTAATCTGGACATTGCAGTGTCCAGGCGTCTGGGTGGCTCAGTCCAGTAAGCATCTGCCTTCTGCTCAGGTCATGATCCTAGGGTCCTGGGATCAAGTCCTGTGTCAGGCTCCCTGTTCAGCGGGGCGTCTGCTTCTCCCTCTCCCTCTGCCCCTTCCTCAGCTCATTCTCTCTCTCAAATAAATAAAATCTTTTAAAAAATAGTATTTTCGGGGCACCTGGGTGGCTCAGTGGGTTAAAGCCTCTGCCTTTGGCTCAGGTCATGATCCCAGAGTCCTGGGATCGAGCCCCGCATCGGGCTCTCTGCTCAGTGGGGAGCCTGCTTCCTCCTCTCTCTCTGCCTGCCTCTCTGCCTACTTGCGATCTCTGTCTGTCAAATAAATAAATAAAATCTTTTAAAAAAATAGTAATTAAATGCAAGTGAAAAAAATTGTAGATGGGGAAATTTCTGTTGTTAAAGGTGATCTTAAACACAGGAAATGTCTTTTTTTTTTTTTTTTGCCTTAGAATGTGTTGATATCAATGTCACTCCAGATAAAAGGCAAATTTTACTGCAAGAAGAGAAGCTTCTGTTGGCAGTTTTAAAGACGTCTTTGGTAGGAATGTTTGACAGCGACGTCAACAAACTCAGTGTCTCTCAGCAGCCATTGTTGGATATGGAAGGTGAGAGAAATGCAGGTGTACAGACAGCTTCTAAAACTCACAGCTATTGAGGTACTTCTCCTTATTTGTTTTCGGAGGGATAGTTTTTTTTGACACGGAACACAATTTCCTCCTTTAGACAGAGGAGGCATCACACTCGACACTGTGAGCCACAGACCTGAGGAAATCTGATGGATGGGAGAAATGGTGGCACGTGAGGCTGACCCAGGGATGATGCGGGCTCGCCAAGACTCCACCATTTCTCTTTAATAAACGCTCGTGTGCACTGCAAGCCTTTTGTTCATTTCCAGAGTTCTGAAAAAGCCGATACTGACCACTTTTGCCCATTTTCTCATTTCTTTGTTGGAGTGGGGAGTTTCTGGGGCCACTCACTCTGCCATTTTCCCTCACGTCACCCCACGCCTTCTTCACTGGGTGCCATGTTGGAATGAGTGTTGCCACGAAGCTGACCCAACGTCTGTAATAGTAACAGGCACGACCGTTATCTTATGGCCTGGTCATACGCAATCCGCCATCTGTTTAAAGTTTGATTCTTTTTAATCCAAACCCCATGCGGCCGGGACATCCGGGAGGGACACCAGAGTTGAGCCCCGGCTGCCCTCCTTGGCGGAGGGAAGAGTGGGCCATGACCTTCCCTGATGGCCACATCTGCTCCGTGGGGGGCTTCCTGTCTACTGCAGCCCAGCCTGCCCCAGTCTCTGTGTCCGCGTGCGCAGAGCTGGAGGTGGTGGGTGCCCCTCGCTGTGTCCTGCGTCCGAGCTGGGGGAAGACCAGAGCTGCAGAGGGAGCTGAAACTAGGGTTTGGTGGAAAGCTAAGGTGACAGATGAGTGGCTCCCAGTGAGAGGAAATGGTTTGGGGATGAGGCTTTGAGAATGGAAGGTAAAGGAGTTGCTGTAAGTCAGGGGCTTAGGGGAGGGACAGGGATACAGAGCAGCTCCGTCCTCCGTTCCCTAACACCCCAGGCGTGGGAAAGGGCGATTTGGAAGATAGCGGGCAGGCGGGCTCTCATTTTGATAACCTCGTGGATCTCGTGGAGGTGAAGCTCCCGAGGGCTGGAGTGGGGCAGGAGCACAGAAACTTGGACAGTCAAGTGGCAGAGCTTTAATTTGGATGCCGGGAGCCCCCATCCGCCCACTTGCTCTCGGTGTGGGGTGCTACAGATACGGGTGTGCGTGGAGTGGGGGCGGACAATGGTCAGAGTGCCAGAGGCTCCCCTGTAAAGAGAACCTGCTAGAATACCAGAGCATCCTGAGGCACATTGAACCAATGTCCCTTTTCAGGCATTTGACTGAATACAGAGACATACATAAGTGTGTGAGCCCTGAGGTCAAGAAATGGCACCTCTAAACCACCCTGGGACCCCTTTTCTTGCCTCCCCCAGGGGTGACCGTTTTCCTGACTTCAGACACCACAGATTCGTTTTACCTGCTTATAATTTGAAGCCACCTAGTACGTAGGCTTTTTTGGGATTTGTCGCCTTCTCTCGATACCTCGTGAGACTCATCCATGTCGCGTGGGGCACTGATGCGTTCCCTCTCTTTGCTGTGCAGCATTCCCTTGTATTTACACACCGCGGTTCATTTGTGGCTAGCTGTGTCGTTTCCGGGATTGTGCTGTTTTGACTCGAAGGGCCGAGAACACCCCCGTCTGTGGGCCGAAGCCGGCGTGGGCGCCGCTTCTCACGGGCACAGCGGGGCCGGCTCGCTTAGGTTCAGGGGTGGGTTTGGTCGGCCATTTGGATCCCTGCTTTTGTGAAGGGCCTGTTCAAGTGGAAACACCGTCTGATTCCATTTCTGTGCAGCCCCTGATACTCTTCTCTGTTCGTATCTACTCAGGTCACTTAATAAAAACGCACTCGGCAGAAACCGACAAGCATCAGCCGGAAGAGCAGGGTGGTACCACTTCGTTAAGGACCGGAGGAGAAGAGAAAAGGGCAGTGACCATTTCCAGACTGAGAGAGACCTTCTCTCTTCGGCACACAACGGAGAGCAGGCCTCAGGGCCCGAAGAGCCCTGAACTGCGGCGGGTGTCCCCCAGACAGAAGAGACAAGAACGGCTTCCCGGAGCTTCGGACACCCCCTGCGCCCAGAGGCCCATCCCTGGCACAGACTCGTGCGAATCCCAGGAGGAGGTGACGTGTTCAGATAAGGGCCCCTGTGACCGCAGGGACAGAGGGGACACGGAGCAGGACCCTGGGCACAGCCGCCCGCCAGCCCACCGGGAGGAAGGGCTCGGCGCCCCAGAAGCAGGCCGGGAGGAGTCCCCTGAGACTGACCACCGCTCTGCAGACCCCGAAGGCCACTTCAACCAAGAGGATGGCGGTTGGACATGTAGAGTCTTGCCTGCGCCCGCTGACCTGTCCTCCTCAAACACAAAGCGTTTTAAGAAAGACAGAATCCCTTCTGGTTCTGATGCCCGCCAAGGGCCGGCGAAGACTCAGACCTCGCCATCGTCTCAGGTTGACGTGGCGGTTAAAATCCACAAGAAAGTCGTGCCCCTGGCCTTTTCTATGCACTCTTTAGCTCATCGAATAAAGCAGTTACGGCAGCAAGAACAGCAGAGAGAAGCAGCACAGAAGTGTAGAAAGTTCAGGGCCAAGATTTGCCCCGGAGAAAACCAGGCCGCAGAGGATGAGCTAAGAAAGGAGATAAGGTAAAGTTCTTCCTTGGGAACATTTGTGCTTGTGTCTGTGAGCTGCAGTGAGAGGACAAGGCTGATCCTTCCAGGCTCTGCTTTTGCTCCCCTGGCTGTCTTTTGCTCCGCCCGCCTCTCCTCTCCTGTGTTAGGGCGCAGGTGTGGCCCCGCCTTGG
>ML112053.1:24443-41158 GCA_003697995.1 Taxidea taxus jeffersonii
GGGTTGGTAAAAGGTCTTCCGCACGGCTGGTGGCAGTGCGCGCTTCTGTAGGTCTGTCAGAGCGCAGAGAGATGTATGTCCGCACCTAGGGACTCATCGCACAGAGATACCCCCAGGGTGGTGCGGATTTACATCCATGAACGTTTGTTCTAGCCTTTTCCCTTTTACTTGAAATGGAAGCAGCTGACATGTGGTTTAGTAGAGACTTTGCCAGACAAACTGTGGTGACATCCACCCGGTGAGCTCCCGTGCGCCCCTGAAGAGAATGAAGGCGCTCGATGCGTGAGGGTCCGAGGACGTACCCGAGGCGCACTGTGAAGTGACGGGAGTAGAGCAGCAGGAAGAATTAGGATCCCATTTTTGTGTGTTTAAAACAACGTGTAAAACAAACAAATAAAAAACAACAACAACGTGTAGACAAAGGTCTGGGAGGAGGCACGCCGAAGGAACAGTCAGAACTAACTCATCTCTGGGGAGCTGGAGGAGTGACCCGACAGCTGATGTTTTCTTTAGGAAGTGGAATCACTAGGGGCGCCTGGGGGGCTCAGTGGGTTAAGCTGCTGCCTTCTGCTCAGGGCATGATCTTAGGGTCCCGGGATCGAGCCCCGCATCGGGCTCTCTGCTCAGCGGGGAGCCTGCTTTTTCTCTCCTCCTGCCCCTCGCCCCGCTTGTGTGCTTGCTCGCTCTCTCTCTCAAAGAAATAAAATCTTAAAAATGAAAGTGAAATTATTTTTTTTAAGATTTTATATATTTATTTAACAGAGAGAGAGCACAAGTAGGCAGAGTGGCAGGCAGAGGGAGGGGGAGAAGCAGGCTCTCCACTGAGCAGAGAGCCCCATGCGGGGCTCGATCCCAGGACCCTGGGATCATGACCTGAGCCAAAGGCAGCTGCTTCAGCAACTGAGCCACCCAGGCACCCCCAAGAAAGTGAAATTATTAGGGCCTTTCTCTGTTTGATGTTCTTATACTGATTGTTCTATATTACAGTCTATGAAAAGTAATCTTTTAAAAATATAATGTCTCATAACAAACATTGTCTACACGCAGTAAAACGATGTTCGCCGAGATGGAGATCATTGGTCAGTTTAACTTGGGATTTATAATCACCAAACTGAACGCCGACATCTTCATAGTGGACCAGCATGCCACGGACGAGAAGTACAACTTTGAGATGCTGCAGCAACATACTGCCCTCCAGGGTCAGAGGCTCATAGCGTGAGTTCGTTTTGCTCTTCAGATTCTCAGAGTCATCTTCAGCCCTAAAGTTGAAGACCTCAGGGTTTATGTGTATGTCTCTGTCTTTTAGCCACAGGTATCCCTATAGTATAAACACAACAGTTAAGTAACTTTCCCAAGTTCATACAGCTAATGTGCTATGTTCTTTTTTTTTTTTTTTTTAAAGATTTTATTTATTTGAGAGAAAATGAGAGCACGTGGGGTGGGGGGCAGAGGCAGAAAGAGAAACAGACCCTGCTGAACAGGAAGCCCGATTCGGGGCTCGATCCCAGGACCCTGGGATTATGACCTGAGCCGAAGGCAGATGCTTAACCCACTGAGCCACCCAGGTGCCCTGTTACATGTTAAGTATCAAGCCTTTTACCTTTTCTGGTTGGCCAGAAAATCATCTTGATGAAGGGCAATTTATGGTATGTTGTGTGTTCAGAAAGGTGGCACTGCCTGTGTGTCAGTCCTCACTAGATGAGGTCAGGTCCAGTGATAAGTCACTGCAGAATTTGGTATTTCTCTCTCCTTTGCCAAACTGCCTGTTTCACACTGACCACTTTACAGGGTAGTGGGAGGGTGTATCAGGTAAACCAGAAGACCTGTCTTAAGCCAAGTTAGAAGAGGCTTAAGATTTTTTTAAGCCTCTTAAAAGGCTTAAAAGCCTTTAAAAGAGGTCCTGGATTTTTTTTTTTTTAAGATTTTATTTATTTATTTGACAGAGAGATCACAAGTAGGCAGAGAGAGAGCAGGAAAGAGGTTACCCGCTGAGCAGAGAGCCTGATGTGGTGCTTGCGATCCCAGGACCCTGAGATCGTGACTTGAGCTGAAGGCAGAGGCTTAACCCACCGAGCCACCCAGGTGCCCCGAGGTCCTGGATTTTTATTTGGGGAATCCAATGACATAGAGAAATACACTTAGATCCCAACAGGAGGAGATCCGGTGTGAAGAAAAGTTCAATTACAACACTCAGCAGAAAAAATACACTGAGTTACAGAGTACTCTGTTTCCTATGGAATGGGTGAATTCTGTTTATTTTCAGCAGGTCTAAATAGTAACACTAAAGACATTTAGTAAGCTACTTTATCAGGGCACCTGGGTGGCGTAGTCGGTTGAGCGTCTGACTTTTGGTTTTGACTTGGGTTGTGGTCTCAGGGTCATAAGATCCAGCCCAGCATCGGGCTAGGTGCTCACCACGGAGTCTGCTTGAAGATTCTCTCCCTCTGCCCCCACCCATGTTCTCTAAATAAATAAATAAAGTCCTCAAATAAATAAGCTACTTTATCATACTGGATTATTCCTATAATTTCCACAGAGATCTTTTAGTTTTCAGCCATCTTACATAAATAACCTCTTGTTCATGGCATTTCAGATTGGCTCAGGTAATCAAGGGCCACTCGGGTTCCTAGGTGGGCCATATTTCAAGGATAAAGATCATAGGGCCATCCTTTTCTACCAGGCCCTGCATGGTCAGGCCCTCCCTACGCCCTCACCTCCTCATTCTCCATACTCAAGGCACACTGGCCATCTTTCCTTTTCAAAACCTGGACAGGCCTGATAAATCTTCACATGGCCATTAAGAAGAACAAAGTGTCTTTGTGTGTGGCTCTGGGAACATCAGTGGTCTGTCTTCGGGCCTTTGCCTAGACTTGTCCCTGCCTAGAATGCTTGTCCCTGCACTCACCCTTCCATCCATTACCTGATAACTGCCGCCGCCCTTCCCCTCATCTCAGCTCAGAGGCCCCTTCCTCAGAGACACCTTCCCTGCCCCCTATTTCCCAGTTGGTCTCCTTTGCTCTGTGCTCTTATGGCCTGAGTGTCTCTTTCTCCCGATTGGCAGCTTGCTTTGTAGTAATAGTTTGTTTGCGCTTGATCAATGGTGTTCTTCCCCACTGGTCTCTTATTCCGTGAGGGCAGTGAACGAGCCATTATCTGTCTCACTAAGCACTCGGTGAATCCAGGAGCACCGGTGGACGGATTGCCCCTCGGACAGATGGAGAGAGGAATACTGCAGGCTCAGAAGGGGCAGGATAGCAAATAAATGCTCTTTATTTTGCTTTCAGATGCTGTCACATAGCGCACGGGGGAAAGATGGCATCTTCGTGTTTTCCCGTTATCTTTAAGGAGCGGATTCAGAGAAGCCCAGGCCGTGGGGATGGGGTTGGCGACTGAGGAAAGCCACCTGCTTTTGTAGTCATTTTAACTTTAATAAAAGAAGATGAAATGGGAATTCTCAGGCAGTTGCGTGACAGGAAAGGCGTGTAGCTCAAGAAAGGGTGGCTACTTAAATGTTGCTTTTTGAAAGGAATTCGGAGACGCATGTACTGGTTTAGTTTCCCTTCTGCTTTGTAGCTAAAAGTCTGACTTCGAGCTTGGGTTTGCATCTCTTCTCTCTGTTCTTTCAGACCCCAGACTCTCAACTTAACGGCTGTCAACGAGGCTGTTCTCATAGAAAACCTGGAAATATTCCGAAAGAACGGCTTTGATTTTGTCATCGACGAAGGGGGTGAGTTGTCAAGACTCCGAGGGGCGTCCTGGTGGCGCCGGGGACAGTCTTTGAGGTTCTGTAGACCCGTGCATTTCATCGGAGATGGACACGGTTCCCCCAGAAAGCAAGGCTGCTGCTTTCCTCCCCATATCACAGGTAGCACTGGAGGGAAACGTGCTCTTCAAATAACGGAGTTGCTTCCAAATTTTCTTCTTTTAGCTCCAGTCACCGAAAGGGCTAAATTGATTTCCTTGCCAACTAGTAAAAACTGGACCTTCGGACCCCAGGACATCGATGAACTGATCTTTATGCTGAGCGACAGCCCTGGGGTGATGTGCCGGCCTTCCCGAGTCAGGCAGATGTTTGCCTCCAGAGCCTGTCGGAAGTCTGTAAGTAAAGGGCGCTCGTCTGCCGGCACAGGGGCCGGGACTGCCCCGGGTCGTCGCCTGGAACATAGCCACGTGCTTCTGTGAGCGCGCGTGCCCCGAAAGCGGCACGCAGCTGCGTGGTCTCTGACCTCTGAGCTGTAATTATGAGCAGCAGGCTCTGTTGGGGCTGTCTAGGCCCATGGTTTGTCTGTGGACGAGGAGTAACGTGGGTGGAGGAGCGTTGCTGCTTCTGGCCCTAAAGGCTACTGCACGGGGCTTTATAAGTCCTTCCGTTGGTGGGCACCTCATGGGGTGCCCTGTTCACCCACTGCCGCTTGGGCTGTCCCGGAGGTGGTGGCAGTGGGGGGTGATCGGCCAGATGTCAAAAGTGAATTAGGTGCATCCGGATCACCTGGCCCCTGGGAGCGGCCGGGACGCCCTCCCTTCATCACATACTCCCTGAGCCTGGGCCATGTGGCCTGTCCTGTCCCGGTGCCGGGGACACGGAGGTGACAAGAAGGATGAGGTCCTCCTTGCCCTTGTGGAGCTCATAGCTTAGTGGGGAGGGAAAGATATAAGCAAAAGTCATGGCAACTTCCAACAGTAATAGGTTCAGGAAAGAAGTTAGAGCAGCGTGGGGCTGGGGAGTGGCCTGGGGGAGCTGTCGAGGTGGCCAGGGAAGGGCTGTCTGAGGAGGGGGCATCTGAGCTGACGCCTGGAAGGGGACATGGAACCCCTCGAGGACGAGCCCTCTGAACGGGGCGTGAAGTGTGAAGACCAGGGGGTGGGGGCTTGACCCAAGCCCAAGGCTGCCCAAGTGACTGGAGCGGGGCTGGCATGGTGACCAGGGCCCCATGCGGGGCCTGACGATCCCGGGGGCCCCCCAGCAGCCCATGCTGCCCCAAGGCTGTGGTGGCGGAGGGCAGGCCGAGGTGGGAGTGCCAGAACGGAGGGAAGGCAGGTGTGGAAGGCAGCGGCTTGCTCACCTTTGGGCGGGGGGTGGCCTAAAAGCTGTTCCAGCTGTGTTGTGTCTGAGGCCCCGTCAGGTTGTAAGTGGACCTGTCTGAAAACGTCAGATTGATGGATCCGAGCCCAGGGGAAATGCCAGTGCCTGAGAGGAAACTCGGGGCACCTTACAGCCTTGGGATTAGATGATGTTATTCCAGGGAGGGGGATACTTGGAGCAGAGAGCGGGGGTCCGGGTCCGACTTCCAGCCACGGAGCTTTGTTTGACGAAGACCTGGAGCCGGTGTCCCGATCCTGGGGTGAGTGGGAGGCAGCGCACATGCGCCTGTGCTAACAGCCACCCTCTCAGAATCCCGTCTCAGCGTGGCTCCGAGCGCCCTGCGGCCACAGGCTGCCCTCCAGCCCTCTGCCCCCCTGCAGGCCCGAGGTGCCACTGCCCTTCCTCCTCCCGTGTGCTGAGCCTTGTGGCTCCACTCTGTGGCACCCCGAGGGGCCTGAGCTCCGCCCTGCCGGCCCTTCGCCCCATCTGCTTGGCTCAGCTGCAGCCACACCGGCCACCTTCCACATCCACGGCTGCTCTTGCCTTCCTCCCGCCTCAAGCCCTCCTTCATCTACCCGGCTGACCTCCTGTCCTTGGGCTCCCCCTGAGCACCCCACTGAAGCAGCCTCTTCCAGGCTTCTATAAAGGCCCAGCCCCCCCGAGTGATACTTGCCTTGTTTCTCCCCAGTGTGGCAGGGCCCTAGGTCTGTTGTGCCTCCGGGGCGGTGCGTGGCATGTGGAAGAAGGAAGGGGACGTGTAGGCTCAGGCATGTGTCTCGGGGGCTCAGTTTCTCCGTGTTGGCTGTGGACCCTGCTCATTGCCATGTGTATGTCCCATAGGGATATGTGCTGTGGAGAAAAGCCGGGTGAGGGCCATAGAGGGACAGACAGGGAGTGCCCCTGAGAGGAGTCAGGGACAGAAGCCTGAAGTGGGGGGGGTCGGCGAGACATGTAAGTATCTGGGGATGGAGTCTCCTGGGCAGAGGCCATAGCCAGTGTCAGGGTCCTGGGGCAGGTGCTTGTGTAGTCCGTCTGCTACACAAGAGATGGCCTGCTGGAGTGGGGACAGGGAGGAATGCGTGCTTGCAGGTGCAGGCACTAAGGCCAGTGAGGGCCAAATCAGGTGATGCATGTGGGCTCTTACCCAGGGGAGAGGCAAGAGCTGAGAAGGTGAGCCACATATGTGATCTGACCTGCTTTTTTTTCCTTAGGACACGGGACCCTGGGTGGCTCAGTCAGTTAAGCATCCGCCTTCGGCTCCGGTCGTGATCCCGGGGTCCTGGAATGGAGCCCCACGTTGGGCTCCCTGCTCAGCGGGGAGCTTACTTCTCCCTCTGCTGCTCCCCCTGTTTCTCCTCTCAGTCTCGCACTCTCTCTTTCTCTGTCTTGCTCTCAAATAAGTAAAATCTTTAAAAAAATGTTTTTAAAAAACATAAAATAAATTGCTGGCTGCTGAGTGGAGACTGGCCAGAAGGGGGCCATAGGGAGGTGACCGGTCAGGGCAGTGGGACAGCCGTGGTGGAGCTGCCAAGACTGGCTAGACTGGCTGGATCCTGGGCAGGTGTGGTCAGTGTCTCTGGCAGCTATGTGGGAGGGGCTGGATTTCCCAAAAAGGTGGAGGGGGCCTGAGATGGTCGAGGGTAGGTAGGGCTCCTTGGAGGAGGATTCCTCGGGGACACTGTTTTGGGTTTGTTTTTTTTGTTTTTTTTTTCAAGATTTTATTTATTTGACAGAGATCGCAAGTAGGCAGAGAGGCAGACAGAGAGAGAGGAGGAAACAGGCTCCCTGCTGAGCAGAGAGCCCAATGCAGGGCTCGATCCCAGGACCCTGGGATCATGACTTGAGCTGAAGGCAGAGGCTTTAACCCACTGAGCCACCCAGGTGCCCGGGGAACACTATTTTTGAGTTGTAATCTTGTCCATCTTTGTTTCAGAGGAAAATGCTACTGAAGAGTCACTGTTGTAACCAAAACCAGTACAACTTTAAAATCACTGTGTCTTCTCTTCAGGTGATGATTGGAACTGCTCTTAGCACAAGCGAGATGAAGAAACTCATTACCCACATGGGCAAGATGGACCACCCCTGGAACTGTCCCCACGGGAGGCCAACCATGAGACACATTGCCAACCTGGATGTCCTTTCTCAAAGCTGACAATGCTTCCCCATTTTATAGAACAATAACATTTTATTGCAGATTTTTGTTTCCAAATGCAGGGTTTTAACTAGCCATTTTTTGTTTGCAAACAAACCTACTCTTTAAAAAAAAAAAAAAAGGCCAGATCCTTAGAAGCGATCTTGAGAATCTTTTCAAACTACATGGAGCATTGCTTGCAATGGTTTTTGTTTGCCACATTTTTTGTTCTGCACTTGAATGTGTGTGCGTGTACAAGCAAGGACATGTCACTCAGGCCTCTGCTGCTGTGGCCTGAGCTGTTTTAGTCTGTGGCGTTCAGCCTGTAATATGATTAACTTCATAATGGTTTAATTTCATAAAATTATGGTCCTTTTGTGTTAGTCGTTCTCAATCCTAACGCACATTAAATTTAAATTTTTTAAAAAAGGAATCAAAACAAAACCCAAGGGGAAGTCCCTGCCCAGTTGAAAGAAGACGGCCCAGGTGGGGCCTGGGGTTACTATTTTTAAAATGTTCCCCAGTGCAGCCCCATTGACAAAGCAGTGTCTTAGGTAAGGTGAAATAAAAGATTGATTTTTTTGTAACCTTGATGCCACGATTTCCTTTCCTTATGGCGTGAATTGCAGGATGTTCTAGCTGGAGAGAGCTGTTGTCAAATGGTTTTTTGTGGAATCTCGTCCTGTCTGAACTCAGCCAGAGACGGAGGTCACAATGCCCTCTGTGGACCCAGAGGGCTGTCTGTGTATGGTGACCAGTGTGGACCGGCCACACCGCCCCTCCCAGCTTCCATTTGCAAACTTAAAATTCAGATGTCATGAGACAATCAAGTAATCATTGTTAAACGCTATGCAGCTGTGTGCCCTCCAGCAGGCTCTCATTTTATAATGGCATGAACTCTGTGAATTGGGGTCTGGTAGGCGTTGCCCCCATCCCTGCTGCCAGGACTGCTGTGTCCTGATCTGGGAACTCTAAAATTTGTGACCTAGATGGCCAGACGGGGCTCTCAAGCTGTGGTTGAGGGGAGGGGTCGTGAAATGAGGCAAGTATCCTGGGTTGGCTGGGTCAGTTACCCTGCCCCATCTAGCCCCTGGACTTAAAAGTTGGAGACCCTCTCCCAGCTGATACCCGAGATGAAGGAAGGCCGCCTGTAGGAGCCGGAAAAGGCAAGGAAATAGGATTCTCCTCTGGAGCTGCCAGAAGGAAACCAGCCTTGCTGGACTCCTAACTTAGAATCTTAAGATGATAAATTTGTGTTGCTTTAAGCAATTGGGGTAATTTGTTTAGGTCACTAGAAACTAGCCGCCTGAATCCTTGTGATATGGTGAAGGTAAAGGCTGCGAGGCCACGCGGCAGTTAGCAGAACCGGGAGAACCCGGGTCCAGGTGCGTCCAGCTCCAGACTGCCACCTGGCCTTCCGGACCAGAAGCGCTGAGCCCTGATGCTCGGCGGCTGCGCAGCTGGCGGTCCCTTTAAGGGCGGGGCGGGCGGGGCAGGGCCCGCGGTTGCCTGGAGAACCGCCCTAGCGTCCAGACGCTCGGCGACCGCCGCCGCACGCCGCACCTCCGCCGCGGCCTGGCTGAGCCTCCCGGTAGTCCGGAGCCAGGTGAGCGCCCCGCCGGCGGCCCTGCGTGCTCCACGGCAGACGTGACGGCCAGGACCGGCTCTTCCTCGGCCAGGCGGTCGCGATCCCCAGGACCTGAGCCCGTGCGGTGGGCAGGAGGTGCGGGGGAACCCCAGGCTCAGGGCGCGCCCCCTTTGTGTTGCCTAATGAATAAATGACGGTCATACGACCTCCCTCCCGGGGAGAACACCCTGAGAAACGAGATTTGCCTTACTTGTAGGTCAGATTTTTTTTTTTTTAAAGATTTTATTTATTTATTTGATAGAGAAAGATCACAAGTAGGCAGAGAGGCAGGCAGAGAGAGAGAGAGAGGGAAGCAGGCTCCCTGCTGAGCAGAGATCCTGATGCGGGACTCGATCCCAGGACCCTGAGATCATGACCTGAGCCGAAGGCAGCGGCTTAACCCACTGAGCCACCCAGGCGCCCCTGTAGGTCAGATTTTACTGGCGGGACCAGAAGATGTTTATCTGTATAGCAAAGACTCACCTGGGGTTCACCGGAGAGACAGTGATCGGGTAGGGGGCTGGAAAGAGTAGTGGGGCTTTGAAGGAAGAGAAAAGCAGGGTCCTTTTGGTGAGAGCAAAGCTGAGGGGTGGGTTGAGCTGGCAGGTGGGGTGTCCAAAGGATAACATCCAAGCTGTGGGGTGTGAGGAGGGACTAGACTTTGCTCTGCACCCCAGGACTCATCTCTGTCCTGCTTATTGGACTGAGATGCTTTCAGTGGAGCCAGTTTGGGAGGCCATGAAAACTATGGCTTTGGGGACCCTCCCCCCCAGCTCTGTGACCTTGGGCACACATCACACCATTCCTTTTCTGGCATGAGAGACACTCGGTCTGGCATGGGGAGTAGGCAGCCAATGATTCCAGGTTCAAAAACAGGAAAGTGACATGATAATCACCTCATCGTGGGTAGTGTGCTGTATCCCATACTGTAGGGGTTTCTGTGCATCGTTTTGTGTAATTCTTAAAGTGAGACGAGGCGCTGGTATTTCTGTTTGATATCTGAAGCAGAAGGAGATTCACCTGCTCAAGAACACGAACACGCAGCTGGTAAGGCGTCCTCAGGGGCCCGAATCCAGCTCTTGAAAACTCTGCCCTGCTGATGCACTGGGAGATGGGATTTTATTTTATTTTAAGATTTTATTTATTTACTGGACAGAGCAGGAGCGCATAAGCAGAAGGAGAGGGAGAAGCAGGCTCCTGGCTGAACAGGAAGCCTGATAACGGGCTCAATCCCAGGACCCTGGGATCATGACCTGAGCTGAAGGCAGATCTGAGCCACCAAGTGCCTTGAGAGATGGGCTTTTAAAGTATTGATTGGGGCGACTGGGTGGCTCAGTGGGTTAAGCCTCTGCCTTCAGCTCAGGTTATGATCTCAGGGTCCTGAGATGGAGCCCCGCATCAGGCTCTGTGCTCAGCGGGGAGCCTGCTTCCCCTCCCCCTCTGCCCGCCTCTCTGCCTACTTGTGATCTCTATCTGTCAAATAAATAAAACCTTAAAAATAAAGAAATAAAAGGTTTAATGATTTAAAAAAAATATTGATTGGCAGCATGGAGAACCTTAGGGACTAAGCAGCCATTTCTCATGTATCAGGTTACCTTCTTCCGGGACAGTATTTGAAAAGAAATGTTATGTGGTGGTTCTGAGGAGATCTTTCTAGAAGTGGGTGATCCTTGACAGTTGTAATTTTTCAAGCTTTAGGAGGAGAACAACCATGACTTCGGGTTGCAAAGCTAAAATTTTAACTACAAGGAAAACCTGCAAGTGTTTAGAGAGAGAATTTTTATTTTTCAGGTGAAACTGATCAGCACTTCGAAACCAACAGTAAAGTGAACTTGAGGACTTCTAAAGACAATGGTGAAGGAAAAGAAAAGAGCAGACAAAAAGGGGGACAAGTCTGCCCGCTCCCCCTCCTCTCTCTCTGATTATCCAGAGTTAGCCAAACAAGATGGCAGTGCGGCAAGGCAAGAGATGTCCCACAGTGCTGTCCCAGCAATGGAAAAGCAGCCCAGCGAATTGGGGCCCCGAAGAGAATTCAAACATGAGAACCAGCAGAATGAAGACACCACTCACTACGAAGAACCCATTCTCACCAAAATCATAGTTGAAAGGTGATTTTAATGGGCTACGTCTTCCACGTTCCCCTTTCTCTGCTCATTGTTCTCTTTCTCGGTGATTTCTTATTGTGGCTTTCCCTGTCCTGCCACCCCCCACCCCCGCCATGACTATAAAAATCTAGGTCTCTCTCCTGAGTTTGTTCAAGTTTTTAACTCCCTGCTGGACATCATCCACTGGATTTTAAGCCCCCCGGTGTCCCAAACCAAAGACTGCAGGACTTGAAATGAGATCAGGATTGGAGTCTTAGCTCTGTGACAGCACCTCCATCATTGAACTTTTCTGAGCCTCAGCTTCTTTTTTTTTTTTTTTCCTTAAGATTTTATTTACTTGAGAGAGGGAGAGACTGCAAGAGAGCACAAGCGGGGAGAGGGGCAAAAAGAGAGGGAGAAGCAGACACCCCCCCACCCCCCACTGAGTGGGGAACCCAATGCAGGGCTCAATCCCAGGACCTTGAGATCCTGACCTGAAGGCAGACGTTTAACTGACTGAGCCACCCAGGTGCCCTGAGCCTCAGGTTCTTAACTGGGGAAATCACACCCCATAGAAGCTTGCATGTCGCTACTTGTCAAGCCATTGGCTTCTCCATTGATCTCTTGATTTCTGGATGGGTGCTAGCATTTCCCTACCTCTCCAGGCTCTTCACCCCCTTCCCTGTGATGTTGTGTTTCTTTTATCTCTATGCTTCTCTCATTAGTCCTTTTCTCTAATGCTTGCTTTGCCTCTTTGTTATCTCTTCATTGAACTGCTGGCCTCACTTCCTAAAAAAGATTTGAGATCTGCCTTCCTAATTGTTTCCATCCCTCCCTGGATTGGTGATGTGTCCTTGTAACAGGTCACCCCAGAATGTGATCATTAAGACAAATGTTATTGCACACAGTTTATGGGGATCAAGAATCGGGGAACAGCTTACCTGGATGGTATTGGGTTAGGATGTCTGGAGGTCCGGCTGAGATGGGAATCTAGACTGCCATCACCTGAAGGCTTGGCTGGCTGCTCAGTCCGCTTTCAGAGCAGCTCCGTGGGCAGCTGGCTTTCCCAGAGAGTAATCCAGAGAGCAAGGGCAGAAGACACGTGTCTTTTATGGCCAGCCTCAGATGTCACTTTTTGTCATTTCTGTAACATCCTGGTGGCCCCATGGGTCAGCCCTCTTCAGTGTGAGCGAGGCTTCCACAAGCGCGCTAGTGCTCAGAGTGGAGAATATCTGGAAACCATTTGGAGGCTGGATCCCACACTCCTAGAAACTTTTGATTTCTTTCATTGTCTATAGCACAAAGCTCCTTAGCCTGATGCTCTGACCCCAGCCTGCCTCTCTCCTCTCAAACTCAAGAGCCCAGCGAGGCTTCTCACCACCATCCCATCTGTTTTACCTTTGCTTGCAAAGATAGCTTTGCTGGAGTGTTTGTCTTTTGTCTTTTGGTTTTTTTTTTTTAAAGATTTTATTTATTTATTTGACAGACAGAGACCACACAAGCAGGCAGAAAGGCAGGCAGAGAGGGGAGGGGAGAAGCAGGCTCCCTGCCGAGCAGAGAGCCCGATGCGGGACTCGATCCCAGGACGCCGGGATCATGACCTGAGCCGAAGACAGCGGCTCAACCCACCGAGCCACCCAGGCGTCCCTTGTCTTTTATTTCTAAATGACTAGATCCCACCTGCTCTTCTGGTCCAAACTTCTCCACTGCTGCTTCCCAGTGGGAAGTAATTTTGCTCAAAACGTCTTTCATCATACTTCCCACTTTCTATTATGTATCACTGTATATACGTCAGACATAGCATCTTTTCCTTCCTGTTACGTACATATCTAGGGTGTATGATCGCTGTAATTTGTCTCCAGGTCTCACCCTCTCTGTCGGGTGGAATATTCCGTCCCAGCAGAGACACACCCAAGAATATCAAACACCAGACCTTACGCTTCATGGGGGCTCAGTTAAGATTTATCATTGGAACGATATCAGTGGCCACTTCTATTTTTATTTCTTAGTTGACGCATAGATGTGTCTCAAGTGTACGACATCAAGAATCAGCCACCGTAGACACTATGCTGTGCTCCCCACAAGTGTAGCTATGATCTGTCACAATATAGTGTTTTTGCAATACTGTTGAGTTTATCCCCTATGCTGAGCCTTTTATCCCCACGCCTTACTCATGCCGTAACTGGAAGCCTGTATTTCCCTCTCCCCTTCACCATTTTGCCCACTCCCCAGCCCCATTCTGCTCTGACAACCGTAAGTTTTCTGCATCCATGGGTCTGTTTTTGCTTTTTGTTTTTTAGATTCCTCCTAGAAGTGAAATCAGGTTTGTCTTTCTCTGACTTATCTCACTTATAATACGCTTTAGGTCCATCCATATGGTTGCAAAAGGCGAAATCTCATTCCCTTTTACAGCTGAGTATATTTCATTGCATGTGTGTACTACCATCTTTTTCCATTCATCTATGGATGGATGCTTGGATTGCTTCCAAATCTTCGCTCTTGTAAATAATGCTGCAGTCAACCTGGGGTGCATTTGTCTTTTTGAATTTGTGTTTTCATTTTCCTCAGGCAAATATCCAGTGGTGGAATGACTGGATCATATGGTTTTTTATTTTTAATTTTTTGAGGAACCGCTGTACTGTTTTCCATGGTATGTACCAATTTACATTCCCTTCAACAGTGCACGAGGGTTCCCTTTTCTCCACATCCTCATGGACCCTTGTTTCTTTGAGTCTAACCATTCTGACAGGTGTAAGGTGACATCTCATTGTGGTTTTGATTTGCATTTCCCTGGTGGTGAGTGATTTTGAGCATCTTTTCATGTGCCTGTTGGCCATCTGTACATCTTCTTTGGAAAAATGTGTATTCAGGTCCTTTGCCTGTTTTTTAATGGGATCACTTTTTTTTTCTTTAAAGATTTTATTTATTTATTTGACAGGCAGAGATCCAAGTAGGCAGAGAGGAGGCAGAAGGCAAGCAGAGAGAGAGGAGGAAGCAGGCTCCCTGCTGAGCAGAGAACCCAATGCGGGACTCGATCCCAGGACTCTGGGATTGTGACCTGAGCCCAAGGCAGAGGCTTTAACCTATTGAGCCACCCATGCACCCCTAATGGGATCATTTGTATCTTTGGTGTTGAGTTGTATGAGTTCTTTATATATCTTACGCATTAACCCCTTCTTGGATATATCATTTGCAAGTCAATAGGTTGCCTTGTTTTGTTGATGGTTTCCTTTGCTATGCAAAAGCTTTTTATTTTGATGTAGTCCCTGTAACTTATTTTTGCCTTTGTTTCTCTTGCCTGAGGAATCATATCTAGAAAAATGTTGCTGTGGCTGATGTTAGAGAAATTTACTGCCTGTGCTCTCTTCTAGGAGGTTGATGGGTTCAGGTCTTACACTTAGATCCTTAATCCATTTTTGGTCTATTTTTATGTATGTTGTAAGAAAGTGGTCCAATTTCATTCTTTTGCAAATTGATGTCCAGTTTTCCCAGCACCATTTGTCAAGAGACTGTCTTATCCCTATTGTATATTCTTGCCTCCTTTGTTGTAGATTAATGGACCATATAAGTGTGGGTTTACTGGGCTCTCTATTTTATTTCACTGGTCTATGTGTCTACGTTTGTCCCTCTACCATACTGTTTTGATTACTACAGCTTTGTATTATATCTTGAAATCTGGGATTGTGATACCTCCAGCTCTGTTCATCTTTCTCAAGATTGCTTGGGCTACCCAGGGTCTTTTGTGGTTCCATACAAATCTCAGTATTATTCGTTCTAGTTCTGTGAAAAACGCTATTGGCATTTTGACAGGTGTTGCATTGAATCTGCAGATTGCTCTGGGTAGTATGGACGTTTTAACAGTGTTGGTTCTTCCAATCCATGAGCATGGAATGTTTTTCCACTTGTTTGTATCACCTTCAATTTCTTTCACCTGTGTTCTATAGTTTTCAGAGCGCAGGTCTTTCGCCACTTCCGCTGAGTTTGTTCCTACATATTTTATTGTTTTTGGTGCAATTATAAATGGAATTGTTTTCTTTCTTTTTTAAAAATTTATTTGACAGAGGGACGCCTGGGTGGCTCAGTTGGTTAAGCGGCTGCCTTCAGCTCAGGTCATGATCCCAGCGTCCTGGGATCGAGTCCCACATCGGGCTCCTTGCTCAGCAGTGAGCCTGCTTCTCCCTCTGCCTCTGCCTGCCACTCTGTCTGCCGGTGCTCGCTCATGCGCTCTCTCTCTGTCTGACAAAATAAATAAATAAAATCTTGAAAAAAAAATTTATTTGACAGAGAGAGAGATCACAAGCAGGCAGCGGCGGGTGTGTGTGTGTGGATAGAAGCAGGCTCCCCCCCACTGAGCAGAAAGCCCTATGTGGAGATGGATCCCAGGACCCTGAGATCATGACCTGAGCTGAAAGGCAGAGGCTTAACCCACTGAGCCACGCAGGTGCCCCATAAATGGAATTGTTTTCTTAATTGTTCTTTCTGCTTTACTGGTGTATGGGAGTGCCATGAATTTCTGTCAGCAGCCATTTATTATTGAATTACCCATGCCAGCTCTGGTTGAGTACTCTAGAAGGATATTAAAAAGTAGGAAATACGATCTGTGTAGTCAGTGCATAGTTATGTTCTACGTTGGGCTCTTCCTAGAGAAATTCAGCAGAGTTTCTCAGCAATGGCCACTGACTTAGTTCAGGGAAGGTGAGCCTGGGGTTGCCCTGATGTGGGAATCAGAATATCCTGACATAGAAGTGGGTCTGGATCCAGGCCAAGAGCACCGGAAAACATGTATGTGTCTTGGGAGTGAAGGGAGGGGTCGATACCACTGAATGGAGCTACTATGACTTTAAAAAACTTTGACATTTTCTTTATTCTTTTTCATTACTGAGGGGCTATATACTCATGACAAATGAAGTGATGAGTAATTGGTGGGAAGAGCAGGCATCCTGTTCATGTTCCTGATTTTAAGGGTGTCGATTTTTGTATTTCACTTGCGAAAATCATAGATGCTAGCCCCTTTGCATAAACTGTCTCTTATGTTTAGGTAGTTTCCTTGCATCATTATAGAAATGATTGCTGAATTTTATCAAACGCCCTTCTGGCATCTTGATAATAAATGTCTATGGTCTTTGGTCTATGGTCTTTCTCCTTTGGTTTGTTGATGTCATGAATTGTGTTTCTAGACTTTCTAACATCAAATCTTCCTTGGATTCTTGGATGAAGCCCAGTTTGGTCATGGCTGTCACCTGTCCTTTTGTTTCTTGGGAGTTTGTTTCTCACTTACCCCAGAGCATAGAGCTGAGTGAGGTCCCAAATCACACATTATCCACCCGGTTCTGAACTCAAAATCTGTGTGCTGTCCTCGATCCCCTCTTCCCCAAAGCCAGCACATCAGCAAGCCTTTTTGGTCCCATGTCTAGAATATACCTTTAGAAGAAAAACTGTAAAATTGTCATAGTAAAATACACATAACCTAGGGAGTGCCTGGGTGGCTCAGTGGTGAAGTGTCCAACTCGTGATCTCAGCTCATATCTTGATCTCAGAGTCGTGAGTTCAAGCCCCACACTGGTCTCCGTCCTGGGCGTGGAAACGGCTTAAAAAAAATACACATAGGGACGCCTAGGTGGCTCAGTGGGTTAAAGCTGCTGCCTTCGGCTCAGGTCATGATCCCAGGGTCGTGGGATCGAGCCCCGCATTGGGCTCTCTGCTCTGCGGACAGCCTGCTTCCTCCTCTCTTTCTGCCTCTCTGCCTACTTGTGATCTGTCTATCAAATAAATAAAATCTTAAAAAAAATA